>OZ010800.1:379918458-380124458 GCA_963932465.1 Maratus speciosus
TTTTAAATGTTAATTATGTGTTTTAAAATATTAAATATATTAAATGAAATTTCGATTGATATTATCTTTCTATTTTGTTATGAAGAAATTATTATTCCATATTACTGCTTTTTGTCGAAAAAATATTTAGATTCATTTTTAAAAAAGGGGAAATTTTTTTTAATTATATGTATTCAGTATAATTGTTATTTATAATTTTTTTTTTCAATTGTCAAATTTTTTTTTCCATTTTCGTCTTGAATCGGTTATTGAATCCATAAGATTGAATCTTGTTGAACTGAATCCTAAACCACGTTTGTTTGTTTACTTGTTAACGGGCAGAAATTCGCTATAATGATGGATTTTGTGATTAAATTCGTCGTTTCCTTATCGATTCGTCGGTGCGTAGCGACAAATATTTATTGGGGGGGGGGGGGGAATTAAAAAATTTCCCAACTTGAAACAAACTAATTTTCAACTCCGATGATATGTGCAATGGATGTTCAACTTACTTGATTGCTATTTGAGATCAAAATGAAGAGGAAAGAGACATCGTGTTTTTCTTTTGTAGTATTAGAATAGAATGCTATTTTGAAAGAAAATTTGTGATATTTGCTGATTATGTCTGGCAGGAAACGACCTATTGCTATAACGCCAATTGGAAGACACGTGAATAATTTGTCCAGAGCACACGATTAGCTCAAAATGAATCATATTATGCCGACTAGTTGTTTTGAACTTCTAAAAGTAAAAATTTTCTTCATGCTCTTTTTGTTTATTTAGTAACTAAAGGTTATAGGTAAATAAGAGATATAATAGCTTTTTTTGCAAAGGTAAGATACTTGTTTTTATTTAATTCTAAAGTTAATATTCTTAAAAGAAAGCTTTAAATAATTTTCTTTAGATTTTTTTTTCATATCCTGCTTCAAAGTTCGTTTTTTACAATCATGTTGTCAAAATGTATTTTTGCTAGCAAGGAATATGTAAACAACGCTCTCATAAGATTAACATTAACTTGAAGGTTAGGAATCTGCACTAGTCATGAGAAGAAACTGGAATTGCTGACGTTAAACCTATGAAAGCGTACATTTAAAAATTTCTCCCTTGCATATTAATAGTTTTAAATGATTATTTTTCTTGCTTAGAATGGCTGAGATTGAATTCTAACTAGGTTAGTGTTTACTTTTTCGATTTTGGTTGCAGATTTTTTTTTTAAAGTTACTTTCAATTTCACAAATTTGAAAAGAACGCTCCCATAAGTTTAACATGAGCTTGCGAGTATCTTGTTACTTCATATATACATACATTTTTGTATGAAACTATAAACAATCAATATCTTCATTTGCACCAACCCCCCCCCCCCCTCCCCCTGAAGTATGTGCTGGTTAGCATTGTTTTGTTTATAGGGTATGTTTTATTCACTTTTACATAATAATATAAATTTTGCTTGAAATTTCATGAACATTCTATTTTTGGGTGTAATTCTACTTCTGGGCTGCTCTGTCAAGCTTGTCGATAAATGTATAAGTAATTTGGCAAACACATATAATTTTCAGACATGTTACTTTTCCGCGAAAACGCGGAATTCCGCTTTTTCGGCAGTGAATTTAATTATCTCTGGGATCGATGCAAATATGCATTAAAATTTGTTGACATTTTTAATAGAGGGGGTGGGGGGGGGGATTAGCGGGAATGGATGTAATACAACAAAAACGCGAGTATGAACCGTGCCAAATTGAGCAAATTTCTTCAACCGATCGCGGGAAAATGCAAATTTCTTCAAAGAATCGCAGGAAAAGTGCAAATTTCTTCAAAGGATCGCGAGAAAAAATGCGACTTCCACCAAAGGATCGCTGGAAAAACGCGATTTTCATCAAAGGATTGCAGAAAAAAGCGTATTTTGCCAAAGGATCTTGTAAAATATGCGAATTTCAGCGAAAGATCGTGCAAAATACGCGAATTTTGGCGAAATATCGTGTAATAGCGAATTTCTTTGAAAGGTCGTGGAAAAAACGCGAAATTCGTCGAAGGATCGCGAAAAAAGAATGTGAATTTCGTCAAAGAATCGCAAAAAAATGCGATTTTTGTCGGATGATAAAAAAATGGATCTTTGGCGAAAGATCAGGGAAAATGCGCGATTTTTGGCAAAAAAATCGTGTAAAACGTGCTATTTTTGACGAAAGATCGTGGTAAATGCGTGAATTTCTTCGAAATATTGCAGAAAAAACACGAATTTCTTCGAAAGATTGCAGAAAAACGCGATTTTCGTCAAGTGGTCGGTGAAAAACGCTAATTTCGTCAATGTATCGCAGAAAAAGCGCAACTTTCATCTGAACGCTGCGAAAAAATGTGAATTTCGTCAAAATTCCATTAGGCCGTGAAAGTTCAGCTTTTTTTTTGCTGAGCCTGTACCATGTCTGAATTTTGGATTGACAACTTTGGCGTAGAAAGTGATTGCATGTCAAATCGGCACCTACTGGCCTAGATACAGAAGACGAATTCTATTTTTTTTTCATTATTTACCTGTAAAATTAAATAATATTAGATTATACATGAAATTAAAAAGTATTGAATAAACCATAAACAATCCAAGTCTCTTAAAACTGAAGAACATTGTGTTTTCGATAACGGTTACATCGATGAGAAACGTCATCTTTTGCTTTGTTGAAGAACCGGGAGGGGGGGGGATATGACCATCTAAAGATAAAGAAAGGGTCAGTACTTAAAAAAAATGAGTATGACTTGTAAAAACAGTGAAGTTTGGATGTATAGTACTGTAAATTCTTGTAGTAAAGCATAAATCTAAACTTTAAATGCATTTTTTGGAAAAGTTATTTTCGGTAAAAATTCCATACGCAAAACATGATTTCTCAAAAAGTTATTGGAATATCATTATGAAATTTAAAGTAGGTATAAATTTAGAAGAAATATTTTTTGTCTTATGGGTGTTTTTGTGGAATGATATGAATGACATGGCGTAGAAAATGATCGTGTACCAAATCTCCATAGCGGAAACTGTGCAGCACGGCAGCAGCACTGCAGATTATTTTAGACCTTGCAGATCAATCTACCAGCTTAAAAATAAATATTGAGCTTTAAAAAAAAAATCACAAATTTACTTTGTTTTAGGAGTTATTGTGTTTGTTATTAATTTTCTTTGTAAAATGTAAATTTTGCTTATTTTATGGGTTACAGTGAGTACTATTTATTATAGTAGCTTGGTTCAGTATTGTTGGGTCGCAGATAAATTTTGGTTTGCTGCAGATTGATACTGAAAATTCTGCTTCTGGGTGCCAAATCATCACTGACTAGCCTAGATACAGAACACGAGCTCTGTTTTTTTATTATTTACCTGTAAAATTGTATAATATTGAATTATACATGAAATTAAAAGGTATTGAATAAGCCACAAACAATCCAAGTCACTTAAAACTGAAGAATATGGTGTTTGTGATAACGGTCGCATCTTTGATGTGAAATGTCATGCTTTGCTTTGTTAAAATACTGGGGGGGGGCGGGGGCAATATATGGCCTTCTAGAGATTAAAAAAGGGTCAGTACTTTTAAAGAAATGAGTGACTTATAAAAACAGTGAAGTTTAGATGTATAATTACTGAAATTCTTGTAGTAAAACAAAAATCTAATCAATAGCCACGAAAAACGAGCATCAGGCAAACTGAAATAGCGTAGACAAAATGTATGGTACAGCTTGTGCTCTAGCACTTGGAGCCAATATTGATAGGGTAATCAATAGTGAGAGCTATCAGTCATCAATAACCAATGTACTGGCGATCCGTATGAAACTATAAACACCTTTCTGTAACTGGTGTTAGATTTTCTTGTTTCGTCAATGAGCTGTGTCTAAATCTGAAAAGAATGTTTTCGCAGTGGCGAAGCCAGAATTTGGCTCTACACTGTTAAAAAAAAAAAAAAAAAAAAAAAAAAAAAAGCCTCGGAAACGTTACTTTTACCATTGGGGTAACAATGTGGCCCAACTGTTCTGTTATGTTTCAGCAGTTTTCGGTCAGATATTCGCAAATGTTTCCGCATACTTCGGTCAGATATTCGGAAACGTTTTCGCATATTTCAGTAGAATATTAAGAAACGTTTCTGCGTGTTTCGAAAATGTTTCTAGATATTTCGGAAATGTTAGTATATATTTTGGATATGTTTGTGTATGTTTCGTAAAGGTTTCTGCGCATTTCGGAAAACTTGTTGAATATGTCATTTAAAAAAATATATATAACTGGCTTTTTAAAAAGAATTAATACTATCCAATTGAATGCTATTGCGTAATAATTTTAGAATTATTGTTAATAGTTTGTTGCACAATACAAAATTAAACAACTCAGTCGAAATGTTTACTCTTGTTCATGAATCTATGATAGATATTAGATATTTGATTAATGAATAATAATATAGTTCTAGTATTAGCAAAGTACAAATAGCACGTTTTTATCATTTTTTAGTTTTGAACTTATGTTCCGATTCACAACTTTTGTAATGATGAAAAGCATCGTTTACATGACCGAAGAATTTCATAATTTCACTTTTACTGTTACGTTTTATCCTCGTTGTTTATGAATCACATATTTGTAAAAAGATAGTATTAAAAATTCGATTTGTATATTTATAAATAATTATTTTTTAAAATGCGGTCTCGTGAGCTCCATCCTGTTAAATATATCCTGTAACATTAGGAAAATTTTTAATTTAACTTCATATGAATAGATGGATTTTTCTATACCTTAAATAATTATTTTTTTCGTATAAAAAGATACACTATTTCAAAATACTTAATATCTGCGATTAATTATTTTATTTTCATGAATTGTATACTTGTATACTTATAAATAGATATATTTTCTCATGTTGTCTCAGCACTTCTCAATTTATACAAAAAAAAAAAAAATACTTTTAAAGGAATATATTTAGAAGCATGATAATTGTAAAACACAAAATTAAAAATGTATCTACAAATAGAGAAAGCTAAGAAATATATCTATTTATAAGTATTATATTCATGAAAATAAATTAATTACTCAACAGATATATGAAATATTTTGAAATAGTATACTACAATTAAAAGATAAAAAAAAAATATATATATTAAAAAGTATTAAAAAAATCCATTTATTTTCGTAGAAAAGAATTTTTTAAAGACCTATAAATCAAATTTTCAATAAGATCTTTTTACAAATGAATGATTCATAAACAAATAGGATAAGACGTATTAGTATAAGTGAAATCATAAATTTCTTTAGTCACATAAACGATATATTTCATGGTTATTTCATCATTACAAATGTTGTGAATCGGAACATAAGTTCAAAACGAAAATGATAAAAACGTATAAACTGTACTTCACTAACACTAGTTACTCTCTTATATCTTTACAAGAAGAAAGTATTGGATTCATGAAAATTTTCGAATTCCGGTTTTCGACGGATTTACATGTTTTAGGGGTCAGAGAACCATAAAAATATGTTTTTATAAGGAGTATGTCTGTCCGTCTGCTTGACTGTCTGTGTGTGTGTGTGACACAAATTTTGTGGGCACTCTATCTCAAGAACTAATGAACAGAATTTAATAAAACTTTAGATTCAGTTAGTACCTGATAGAAACTGGTACTGATTAATTTTTTGTGTAAATCGCTCAACAGGTGGCGTTGTTATGCGACATTACTCCTGATTATCGCAATAGCTCTATCACAAGAAATAATGCCCGAATTTTCACCAAACTTCAGATTCAGTTAATCCCTGATATAAATTAGTGATATTTAGTTTTTAGTATAAATCGGCCAACAAGTGGCACTAATAGGCTGCATTTATCACGATTTTCGCAATAACTGTATCTCAAGGACTAATGTGTGAATTTTTATCAAACTTCAGATTCAGTTAGTCTCTCATATAAATTGGTCCTGATTAATTTCTGAAGTAAATCGACCAACAGGTGGCGCAGCTATGTAGATTTTTTTAGGATTTCCGCAATAGTTCTACCTCAAAAACTAATTCACGGATTTTCATCAAACTTCAGATTTATCTACAACTTGACACAAGTTGTTACTCATTAGATATTGGTGTAAAACACCTAACCGGTGGAACTGATATGCTTCATTTTTCAGGAAATATTAACATGTATGAGATAGAAGAAAGTTTTGGGATTGTCACATCCGACTAGTACTACATTATTATTCGTTAATCAAATATCTACTATCTTATATCTATCATAGATTCGTGAACAAGAATAACTGAATAAATGGATTGCGACTTGGTTTTGTATACAAATATTGTTAATTGTAGCGTACTCTGCCACTTCTTTAAGTTTGTCACTTTTTTTAAACAACCTGTACATACCTATTTTTAAAATCAACATTATAATTGAAAAAGCATGCATACTTTATTTTGTAAAATTTTACGGTATATTTATGAATATTTTTATTTCTGTTAGTGATGCCTCTGACATATATCATAATAAAAAAAATTGTTTTGTTTTTCTACAAGATTTATTACATTTGTAACTAGCAGGCTTCGCCCGCTACGTTGATCGATTTCTCGAAACGAACCTTGAATACACTGAAATATATCGGTGAATTTCATCTTGTGCTTTAACGCAACATGGGCCTTTATCTGGAATGTCCTTCCACATTGCTGAAACGATACGAACTCCATTGCGCTATTATATTTTCTAATGTATAATGTATATCTGAGAAAGTTTGGGCAGTTAAGGACCGACTCTTTTAGTTGATCATTTACAGCAGGATTGGTAAAAAAAAAGATAGAACGATATGAAATGTGCTAAAACGCATCCCTGAGAAAAAAAAGTCTTTTTACCGGTGCATGTCCGAACAAAATCTGTTCATTAGAACCTTTTGAAAAGACTAATCTTTCATAATCGGGTTCACCGGATTATAGAACTTTCCTTCATAAATCAGAACTAAGAAGCGTTGAATATTATGCAATATACTAAAGCCTTCTCTGAAAAAATATTTAACTAACAATGCAAGCCTCATCAAAATCGCCCACTTTCCATGTAAGCGAATCTTTAATAATCGGTTTCATCTGATTAAAGAATTTCTCCCCATAATTGTATAACTATAAGCAACGTAGAATGACTAAAACCTTCCTTGAAAAATTATGTAACTGTGCAAATCCCATCAAAATACATTCAGCGGAACTCAAGTTATAAGCATACGTAACGAAATTACAGTTTGCACATTTAAAATATAGCACTAAACATGTGCGAGACTTTCACATTTCGCAGTGCAATTTTTGAAAAAAATTCCCTGATTCTTTTTTCATTAATTTTTAATCAAGAGCTTTTTTTTTTTTTTTTTCTTAAATCAAGTAGCGTATTTTAACGAAATTTGAGTGTATTATGTCAAAAAAGTGTTAAGAAACTTGTCGTATTATACTTCATTCATCGTTGTGTGTTTTGTATGTGCGTAGAAAAAGGGAAGTTGACATCAGAAGTAAAATATATGTCAATGAACCCAATTCACACTTTATTCTAATATTTTTTTTAGCAATATCTAATATTTTTTAGGTGCAGGTTTAAACTTTTAAAAGAGAATTAATGATAAAAATATATGCAAGAAACATTAGACGAACCAGAATATCATCTCATTTATTCAATCAAAGTTATACAGTAAAAATAATCGAAGATGGCAAAAGATACGCGGGATAAAAAAAATTAACAATCGTATTTTAACTGCATTAAAACATGATGTCATCGCTTCGAGAAAAACCCGGGACAAAGAGAAATAAATTTAATACATATAAAATACAATTTAATCTGATACAACAAAGCACAGTTTTAAAGCTAACACGTGAAATACCACTGCTTCGGTCGATCGATGGTATCTATTCTTCTAAACATTTCACTTTCAAATTTGCTTTTTAATCATAAATATAAAATAAACCCGTACGGAGACGTCACACTTTTTCTTTTTTGTACTATTTATTATTTTCTTTTAGAATCATTGCTGAGTATGAAATAATGCGGTATTTTATTTTTGTGGCAACATTGATTTGAGAAAAACCTCTCATTTCATTTGTGAAAGCAATGCTGATTTAATTTTTAATTAACTGCAATTTTAATTAAAAACATGTTTTAATGAAATGTGACTGAACTATGCCAGAAGCCGGTTCAAAATCCTTTCGAATGATACCTTATTCATCGTCCTGCGTTATGTAAATGCTTAGAAAAACGGATGTCGAAAACAGAAATAATTAGCGTGTATAAATTTGAGAAAATGTTGAATAATAATAATAAACGAAAATCTAAAGGTATGTTTCAACTCAAAGAACGGCTTGTAATTTTTTTGTAATTAAATCTTTGTAAATTTACCCCCAATATTTAAAATTTACATGCGTAAAATTGTAATGAAAATATTGAATTCTTTGAATGTCATTTCTGCAATTTCAATCTCATAGAGCACTTGGAATAAAAGTAAATGTCCGACAAGTGCTGAAACTAGTCTTTTTTCTCTCGGGTGCAAACATAGAATTCGTCGCCCCCCCCCCCCCCGGCCTCCGCAAAGTAATTTTACAAAGAGAATTTCACTAAGTTTCTAATAACCGACTTTCTTTATAATTTAAAGTATGTAATAAAAAAATACGTAATACTGAATTACGTAATCAACTTTGTCAAATAGTGATTCATTAAAACACTGAAAACGAAATCCAAAGGAACCGGAAAAAAAATCCGCTTTATACAGGTTTCTGCCTTAGCAGGTATAATTGATGGTATTCTTTCTGTTGGGAACATGTAATTTTTTCATCTAAGACAGGATTCTGTTATATAGATTTCACAGATTTTACGGTAGTTGTAAAATTACAAATGAGGCGGTTAAAGTGACAGTGACACATTGATAGATAGCCACATTGTCTTAAGAGACTACACTAGTAAGGTGAAGAAACTCGCTAGCTAATGTTAAACCTATGTGAGCGTCCTTTCCAAATTTCTATTTCTCGCTTGCACTTTAATATTTTCAAATGATTTTTTCTGTTTGGAATAGCTGAGGTATATCTCTAATCGGGTAATCTTTACTTTTTCAAATTTTGTTGCAGCTTTTTTTTTATAGTTACTTTCACTTTCGGAACCGGTTCCGAAATTAAAAGTGGCCTCATTAAAAAAAACTGCAACCAAAATCGAAAACGTATACAAACTAACAACTTTAAAAATCAACCTCATCTATCCTAAGAAGAAAAATAAATAAAAATATTAAAATGCAAGCGAGAAATTTGAAAAGGACGCTTCAGTACATTTAATATTAGGCTAGTGTTGGTTTCTTAAGAACTCAAAAACCAATCTTCATTTGGCGCCCCGTATGTTTTTCGTTCTGACGCCCGGGGCACATGCTCCCTCTGCCCCCTCTAGTTTCGACCCTGCTACAAGTATTAGACAATATGTATTTACCTTGCTAAATCTCATATGAAAGTCATCCTCCCCTTTATTTGGGTTACAAACTGTCAAAAATGATTATTTTTAATTTTTTTCAACATTAATATTGTTATAATTGAGAAGGGAAAGAGATAACAGCTTGTCTTTTTTTATTTTGACTGACATGCTGGGAAGTATACGTAAATGCCTATAAAAATGCATAGTTTCCTCATGAGATATAAATTTCCAAAAACTGACATTTTGACTAATGTTTAACTATACTAATGTACTCAATTTCTAAAAAATGCAGATAAATCCCCGACAATTACTTGATGTAATGAAAATAAATGTGTAGATTTGTGATATTTTTATTTAATCTATGTGTGTAAAAAATGTGTAAGATTTTATAAACCTTTGAGTTTTGAGTTTTGTATAAACATACAAAATCGCAGCTCTGGGAGGGGTTTTAATCCCGAACTCTTCCCCCCATCCTTCGCTGCACCTGTGTGTTTTGAAACACATTTGTAAATTTACTTTTAGCGTCAATCTGAATTAGAAACCTTTCATTATCGAAGATACATTTTTTTAAAGTTTGAAAATAAAAACAGACAATACTAATTACATTGTTTTATTGAACTCAACTTGATTTGTGTATGTGATTCAAAATTTTAATAGTTTTTTAAATCATATCCAGATATGATAGAATTAAAAAAAAAAAAAAAAAAAAAAAAAAAAAAAAAAAAAAAAAATGTACAAAGGTGTGCTTCCGATGGCAGTTCAATGTTATAATTTTTTAATGACGGAATTTTTTTTTTGCATATAATGTTATTCTCACATTAAAATACAATTATTCTAAAGTAGTCTTTCTGTTTCAATACTCGTGTGTAAATATCCTTGTTTATGGAAAGGAAATATTATTATTAGTGCTTTTTAAATTTACGGAAAAATTGGTAACTAAATGTTAAATTTAATTCCCCAGATGTTCTTCGGCAACTGCTAAAAGTGATTAATAAAATAAAAGAAAGAACTTGTTACTAAACACAGATCATTTTTAACAAGCCAATTTACGAACTGTTTCTTTACTTCCGCATTTAATAATGAGTGCTATTACAGCCCACTTGAGTAACTCTCTAAAGCATATGTTCTAATAACTAAGATTTCACCACTGATATGTAACTAAAAGGAACATCTGAACATTTTGACTTTTGCCAGACACCTTTAATTATTATATATTTTTTTCTACGCTGCGAATATGTGTTTTAGCAGCTTTATGTATACTCACTCTTAATCATGTAGCTTCTCTGTTAACACGGAGTTTCTTATACTCCAGTAATATGTTTAATTATAAGTATTTAAAGCTAAAAGTTGAATCTTTCTTTATCGTAAAAACACACAATACTAATTCATATTACATTATATCTTCCCATGGATTTAGCGGATTCATATTAAACTTCAAAGGATAAATAATGCTTCATAAAATAAAATAAAAATAATTTCTTCAAGAAGCTTTTGGATAAATCCCTGACCACGCCACACCGATGAAGTTATACGTCATCGCGATATTGATGAATCCCAGGTAAGAGCATTTTACCTATTTCCATTTCAAAAGCAGCATAGCCACAAGAGATTTTTTCTAATTGTTTAAATATGAGACAGCGAATTCCTGCTATCGAGAATGGGGTGCTTTTGGCTTGATAGGCCACTTAAACTCCAACAAAAAGATTATGAGACTGATAAAGTGCTCATGTTTAGCGAAAAAGAAGAAAAATTTTATATAGTGGCTTAGATTATAAATATTAAAAGTATTCATGTTCTGAATAAAAAAAAAATAAAAAGATGCTGCATTGAATAAAAATAATGAATGTTATTGTACCAGAAATATAAAGGTGAATGAAAAAGAAACATTTATATATTTATCTTTTATGTAATGAACATTTAAATAATTAGTGAATGAACAATTTGTTGGTTGTGAGTAATAATAAAAATAAAAAAAAAGAAATCGTTCATTTTACATTTTACAGTAAATAAATAAATAAAAAGGAAATAGGTTGGTCGCATAAACAAATAAAAATAAACATGGCAGGGATAAAAGAAACTCAAATAGTCGAAAAATTAAATTCGACAAACTACGCAAATTGGAAATTTCGCGCAGAAATGATTTTAATAAAAGAAGAATTGTTTGATGTAATAACAGAAAATCCCCCAGATCCAATTAACACGGACTGGACGAAGAGGGACCGTAAAGCACGTGCAATTATCAACTTGAGTATTGAAGACTCACAAATCGTGCATGTAAAGCACTTAAACACTGCCAGAGAAACCTGGCAAGCTTTAAAAACAATTCATGAAAGGGCCAATCTCTCAAACAAGTTATATTTGCTGAGAAAATTATACGGAGCAAAACTCCCAGAAAACGGCAATCTAATAAAACACATTACACATATTTTAGAACTTGTTGATAAACTTTCAGCCATAGGCGAAACTATTAATGACTCGCACATTTCAGCTCTGTTACTTTGTTCATTACCACCTAGCTACAACACCTTAATTATAGCCCTCGAGGCCCGTCCAGAAAATGAACTTAATTCAGAGTTTATAAAAGAAAAACTCACTGATGAATATACAAGACGTTTAGAAAACACAGATCAGAGCGAGAATTCCTCAAAAGCGTTTAAAACGCATAAAAAGTTTCCGGCTGAACACTATAATAAAAAGGACAAACAGTGCACATACTGTAAATTAAAAAACCATACATACAGAGAGTGCTGGCATCTTAAGAACAGAAACACTTACTCACCGTCACAAAAACAACAGCCGCACAAATCCAAGTATTACACATCATCGTTATGTTATGAAGACGCAAACTATTATAGAGAAAACAAAAACCGTGAAACAGAACCAATTCGAATTAACAAAACACAGGGCAATTCAGGAAAAGGCAGCGACGCAGCTTTTTTAGTCCAGAAACCAGGAAAACAAACCTGGATAATCGACTCAGGTTCATCGACACACATTCTAAACAGTAAAGATGCATTCACTAAGTTTAACGACACTGAAAAGACGACAGTCATCATTGCCAATGGAAAAACGCTGAATTCACACGGTACAGGTGAAACGACATTTAAAACAAAAACATCCGATGGAGGTATAAACACAATCACATTAAAAGAAGTATTATACGTACCAGAATTAGAATCAAACCTCATATCGGTAAGCAAAGCAACACAGAATGGCTATAAATTAATTTTCGATAAAGAAAAATGCACGTTATCCCGAAACGGGAATATTTATCTTGAAGCAAAAATGAAAAATAATTTATATCAAGTCGAATTATTAGAAAGCGCTGAAACTAATAAAGTAAACATTGCACATGAATGTAAAAATAAAAATTGCATAGAAGTTTGGCACAAACGGCTTGGCCATCGTAACTATAATGCGATAAAAGAATTAATAAATAAAAACTTAGCAGACGGTATAAAAATAAATAACTGTAATCATAATGCATTGTGTGAAATATGTATCCAAACAAAAATAAGTGATGCCCCATATCCGAAATCAACAAACTGTCCCAAAACAGGCAAAGTGCTCGATCTGATACACACGGACGTGTGCACATCTATCGGTACACCTACTATCGGAGGAAAAACAATGTTCGTCACTTTTATAGACGACTATTCAAGGTTCACAGTAATTTACTTACTTTCGCATAAAAATGAAGTACACGAAAAGTTAAAAGATTATGTAGCCATGGTGAAAACCCAATTCGGCAGATTCCCTAAAGCTATTAGATCCGATAATGGAGGGGAATATTTAGGTAAACAAACGGAAGAATACCTAAGGGCAAGAGGTATCCAACACCAGTTTACTGTACCATTTTGTCCGAGCCAAAACGGCGTAGCGGAAAGAAAGAATAGGTCATTATTAGATATGACTAGGAGTCTACTCTCCGAAGCAGGCTTACCTCAAAAATTCTGGGGAGAAGCCATAAATACCGCCAATCACCTGCAGAATAGGCTACCAACCAAAATAACAAACAAAACACCGTTCGAAATTTTGGTTCAACCGAAAACCCACCTTACACTACCTGCGTACATTCGGCTGTAAAGCTTATGCCTATATACAGAAACATCAGCGAAACAAATTAGATGATAGAGCGCAGGAAGGAATACTTGTGGGGTATGACAATAAATCAAAAGGTTACCGTATATTTACAAAAGAAAACAAAATAATAATAGCGAGAACAGTTAAATTTATAGAAAATAGTGAAAACAACTTAAAAGAAAGCGAAGAGGTAGAAAACTCAGACAATGACAACAACTACATTCAAACAGAGTTAAGTAATTCGGACGAAGAACCAACCGCGTCCAAACAACCCGACGTAGAACCGAGAAGGTCTCAGAGGTCAAATAGAGGAGTACCACCCGACAGATACGTATGTCACGTAAAAACAAATGATACATTCGAACCATCCGATTTTTATGACATAGTAAACATGAACAACCCAGTAGAAAAAGAAAATTGGCTCAAAGCCGCTCAGCAAGAAATCAACTCATTAAAGAAAAATAAAACTTGGGACTTAGTAGATCCACCACCAAATAAGAAAATTATTGGTTGCAAGTGGATTTTTAAGAGAAAGTTCGATAATTTAGGAAATGTACAAAAATACAAGGCCCGTTTAGTAGCGAAAGGATATAATCAGAAGTACGGCGAAGATTATGATGAAACCTTCGCACCCGTAGTTTCACACACAACAATCCGCACATTTTTAGCCTCAGCGGCATACAAAAATCTTTCTGTTCAACACATTGACATCAACACTGCATTTCTTCACGGCGAAATAGAAGAAGAAATTTTCATGAAACAACCAGAGGGTTTTATAGAAAAAAATTGTGAAAACAAAGTGTGTAAACTGAATAAAACAATCTACGGCTTAAAGCAGGCAGCTAGAGCCTGGCACAAAAAGATCGCAGAATCATTAAAAAACATGAATTTTGTGCAAAGCACTGCTGACTCATGTTTGTTTACTAGAAAAGAAAAGGAAAATTTCACTTATATCATCGTCTACGTTGACCATATTTTAATCGCGAGTAAAAGTGAAATAATTAAAGATGTAATAAAACAATTGCAAAATGAGTACGGAGTAAAAGACTTAGGCGAAATAAGTCAGTACCTAGGAACCAACATAATCAAAACGAACGATGGTTACAAATTAAACCAAAAGTCAAAAATAGAAGATTTGGTTAGAAAGTTAAATTTAACAGATGCAAGACCTATTGGTACACCGATGGAAGTAGGTTTCTATAAATTAGAAGATAGCGACAATTTACTTCCGAACAATACAAAGTTTAGGCAAGCGATCGGTTCGCTCTTGTATATTGCAACAGTCACTCGACCCGACATTATGGCACCAGTAAATATACTTAGTAGGAGAAGTGCAACGCCACGCGAGAAGGATTGGAAAGCGGCAAAAAGAATTATTATTTACCTCGATTGCACAAAAAACCTATGCCTAACAATAAGTAAAAATAAACCACCAATACTCATCGCGTATGCTGATGCTGATTGGGCTGGGGACACTAAAATTAGAAAATCAACCACCGGCAATATTTTTTTTCTGGGTGATAATCCCATTCAATGGACTACAAAATTACAGTCAAGCATTGCATATTCTTCGGCTGAAGCGGAATATGTTGCTGCAGCAACCGCAGGACAAGAAATTTTATGGCTATTAAAACTACTAGAAGACCTTAACTTGTATCAAGTAAAACCTATTTTACTTTACCATGACAACCAAAGCAGTATAAAGATGATAGAAAATGAAAAATTTTCGAAGCGGACAAAACACATTGATATCCGCTTTCACGCCATAAGACAATTAAAGGAAGATAAAATTATCGAATTAAAATATTGTCCCACGCAATACATGATTGCTGATTGCTTGACAAAGCCCACACCCAAACCTCAACTTTTGTGTGACATCAAGACTATGAACTTGTTACCTTAACCATCTGAGGAGATTAAGGAGGGGTGTTAAATTTAATTCCCCAGATGTTCTTCGGCAACTTCTAAAAGTGATTAATAAAATAAAAGAAAGAACTTGTTACTAAACACAGATCATTTTTAACAAGCCAATTTACGAACTGTTTCTTTACTTCCGCATTTAATAATGAGTGCTATTACAGCCCACTTGAGTAACTCTCTAAAGCATATGTTCTAATAACTAAGATTTCACCACTGACATGTAACTAAAAGGAACATTTTGACTTTTGCCAGACACCTTTAATTATTATATATTTTTTTCTACGCTGCGAATATGTGTTTTAGCAGCTTTATGTATACTCACTCTTAATCATGTAGCTTCTCTGTTAACACGGAGTTTCTTATACTCCAGTAATATGTTTAATTATAAGTATTTAAAGCTAAAAGTTGAATCTTTCTTTATCGTAAAAACACACAATACTAATTCATATTACATTATATCTTCCCATGGATTTAGCGGATTCATATTAAACTTCAAAGGATAAATAATGCTTCACAAAATAAAATAAAAATAATTTCTTCAAGAAGCTTTTGGATAAATCCCTGACCACGCCACACCGATGAAGTTATACGTCATCGCGATATTGATGAATCCCAGGTAAGAGCATTTTACCTATTTCCATTTCAAAAGCAGCATAGCCACAAGAGATTTTTTCTAATTGTTTAAATATGAGACAGCGAATTCCTGCTATCGAGAATGGGGTGCTTTTGGCTTGATAGGCCACTTAAACTCCAACACTAAATTACTTTTTTGAATTATGAAGTAAAATGAATTAAGATAGTGCAGTTTTGAAAATAAAATTGAAAATATAAACTTAAAAAATGTTCCTGAAAAAGGTTGTTAAAATGCTAGTTTTTAATACTATAAAACTTTTTAATCGAACTATTTTACCTTTTTCAACATTAAAGAGCATTTCTTCGAATTAAAATCTGTTTGCTTCAGCGAACTTATTGTACATTTCACTATAAAATTTCCAGTTTTCATATTTTTATATGCAATATTTTTCTTATTATAAGTCAACAAAGAACCCCGGATACAATTAATTTAATTGCTGAAGCGACAGGGATCACAATCCTGAATTGGCAGCATCTTTAAATAATGCCCTGTAAAACACGCCTTTCATTTCTTGAAAGAGGTTCGAAATGATTAATTACACTTTTGACATCTGCAGAAGTTCCAGTTGAACAGTCAACCGACCGCCTGTTACCCCCAACAGCGCAACCACGGGGACGTAGATATGGGATAAGTGGTTTCCTTGTTCGATGGTTTTTTAGAGATAAATTTCAACAAAGATGGAGTATTTTGGGGGTTGCTTTTTCAAATCATCCGTAGCCGGAGACTGGAAGTAGGGATTTTGTTGCGTTTTTACACCCAAACCAAACGTGGCTACATCACTTATGATCCCGAATCATGACAGTAGCCACGTCTCATTCACTGTCACCCCAACCCCCCTCCCCCTTTCAAGTTAGGTGCGACCTCTCATACCGCAAACGAAAAAAAAAGTATACTAATATAGCAGCTCCAGTTCCGAAATTGAGCATATAGGCATCTAAGACATTGGGCTTCAATATTCCTTATCAACCATCGCAGTACAAATATTTTATACACACTCGGGACAATAATTATTGAACCACCCTCGTATATAGCATATAGAACAGTATGTGAATTACACAGTATGTAATAGAAATAAGGACTCTATACCCTACCGATGTTATAAGTAACGTTCATTCCAAAATGAAAAACAAAACATATTTAAAGAAGAAATAACAAAAGTAGTTCGCTATTAAAGAAGAGAAAAAATGTTTCCCTGATAATATCTCGAGTGTTCATTAAAGCCATACAGACATCTCATATTTATTCTAGGTTAATTTCTTTTCACACGCAATTATTTTTAAAACGTTTAGTACAATATTTATAATACTAATGTCTTGAAGACAATACTATACTTTTTAATTGCATCTTTTCTCTTATTAACTACGTGATCAGGGAAAACTCAAAGAAATTTATCTACATAAAGTGTTTTATTATTTTTTTAATTCTTAAATACCGACTGAATTTAGACGAATGAAACTACAACATTTGTAAATAATATAAGAAATAATAGTATATCCTTTAGCATTCAAAGCCATCAACGTTGATAAAAATCGTAAAAAGAACAAAATTATTTAATCATAACAAGTGTTTGGTTATGTAATAGGACATTTGATTCATACTCGTAAGATAATGCTCATAGATTACAATAATAATGGTGGATGTAAAAGTCATAACTATTTAACTGTGATAGCGATCGCTGAAACTGTAAAGCGCATTTAGTTCACATTCATAAGACGTTGAATAAAGCAATGTTATTCATACACCTACACCGCCCCTAAATATGCAATCGTCTGCATTTGCATGCATGCACCTGTAGTAGAGATGAGACAAGGAATGTAGTGGAGAGTATACGGCTGTATACGCAGTATACATTCTTGATAACTCCGTATACCCGAAGTTCTATTGTTCGTATTCCCCGGTCTTTACTTTTTGCCCTTTTTGCCGTCTAGATTTTTACTTTCTTCTATCTTCAATAGAAGAAAGTATTATAATCGAAAAAATTTTCGACTTCCGGTTTTCGACGGATTTACATGTTTTAGGGGTCAGAGATCAAAAAAACATGTTTATAGAAAATGTCTGTCTGTCCGCGTGTCCGTGTGTCTGTCGCCATTGTACCATCAAAAAGTGTATGAAGTTAAGCATAGAATTGAACCAAATTTTTATTGTAAGTTTTTGACTATGGCAAGCAGATCCTCCCTGAATTTGGAAAAAAATTCGTCGGTAGGGGGCGCTGTAATAGCTATTTTTGTGCGATCTTGAATATTGTACCATCCAAAAGTATATGAAGTTATGCATATAATTGAACCAAATTTTTATTTTAAGTTTTTCCATATGGCAGGTAGGTCCTCCCTGAATTTGGAAAATATTCGCCTGTATGGGGCGCTGTAATAGCGATTTTTGTGCGATTTTGAATATTGTACCATCCAAAAGTATATGAAGTTATGCGTAGAATTGAACCAAATTTTTATTTTAAGTTTTTGGATATGGCAGGTAGGTCCTCCCTGAATTTGGAAAAAAAATTGTCGGTAGGGGCGCTGTAACAGCGTTTTTTGTGCGATTTTAAATATTGTACTATCCAAAAGTGTATGAAGTTACGCATAGAATTGAACCAAATTTTTATTTTAAGTTTTTGGCTTTGGCAAGCAGATCCTCCCTGAATTTGGAAAACATTCGCCAGTAGGGGGCGCTGTAACAGCGATTTTTGTGCGATTTTGAATATTGTACCATCCAAAAGTGTATGAAGTTATGCATAGAATTGAACCAAATTTTTATTTTAAGTTTATGGCTATGACAAGCAGGTCCTCCCTGAATTTGGAAAAAATTCGCCGGTAGGGGGCGCTGTAACAGCGATTTTTGTGCGATTTTGCATATTGTACCATCGAAAAGTGTATGAAGTTATGCATAGAATTGAACCAAATTTTTATTTTAAGTTCTTGGCTATGGCAAGCAGGTCCTTCCTTAATTTGGAAAAAAAATTCGGCAGTAGGGGGCGCTTTAATAGCGATTTTTGTGCCATTTTGAATATTCTACCATCGAAAAGTGTATGAAGTTATGCATAAAATTTAGCCAAATTTTTTGTGTTTCTTTTTGGTCATGGCATGAAGGTTCTCTATGAATTTGGAAAAATTCCGCTAGAAGGGGGCGCTATAATTACGATGTCTGTACCATTTTCTTTATTGTGCAATCGAAAAGTGTATAAAATTATGCATACAAGGGGCTCTGTGATAGCGTTTTTTGTGTACTTTTCTTGATTTTTCGTAGTTCTATTGTCCATCGGCGGCTCGTGCAAAGACGGGAACTCACTTCCTGCTAAGCCGGCTATTCGCAAACATCTGATAACAACAGAATAAGGAAAAACTACTAATTTTAACAAATATCATGATGTAGATTAACTCGTTTTTAGTTCATTTAATTGACTGAAGCAGGAATTTAAGATGAAAATCAAAGTTGGTATAGTAATGAACTAATAATATTGAAGTATTAACATGTGTAACTAGTTTTTGAAATATTAAGATGTATAAGATAGAAGAAAGTTTTGAGATTGGCACATCCAACTAGTTTAGAACTAGTACACTACTGGCAGACGGTCTCAGCCAGAGCCCTCGAGCGTGATCCTGAGCCCGATCTCGTCCCAAAATGGGTTCGGGATCTATTTTTATGCTAATCTTCGAGCTCTGGCTCAAAGCCAGAATTTTATTTATTTCCAAATTGAAAAAAGAAAAAAAATCTTGTAATGAGAAACAAAAATGTAGTCTAAGTTTCTTACGTGTTTTACGATCCTTTAAAAATGAGTTTGTAAGCGAATCTAATGGTTAATGGTGGTATATAAAGACACATATTATATCTGATTTCTTAAGCTTTAGCCCGTTCAATGTTAGTTACATAGAGAAAACTTGGAATATCCCCTGTGTATCCCCTGTTTGAAGTCCTTTTTTAGAATTAATTGGAAACAGATCTCAAGTTTTTCTAAGAATTCATGTTAGAGCTCATGTCAATGATATTTTAAAAGAATAAAAATTGTGACCTTTTCAGATTTCTTCTAGTGGCTATGTGCTAATTAAATATATATAGAAAACTATATGTAAGGGAAACGACACATTCACCTTAATACTTTAAGTTAAAACATGAATACATTACATGAATACATGGCTATGTGCTATTTTAAAAGATTTTTAGAGACAAGATAATCACGAAACGTTGAAGGAGTATAAAGATTTTGATACATACTTCTATGAAAAAGGAGATTTTAAATGAAAAAAATAATATTGAAATAGTTTTAAAAGGTTATTTACAATTTTCTAATTCATATTTTTCGTATCGGGTTCGGGCTCTGAATGCACACAATTTTTCGAGTTCGGACTTCAAATTTTCAGGCTTGCGTTCCGAAAAATGGTTCCGAACTCATATCTAATCTGTAATACTCGGATAATCGACAAATTATATATATAATAGCGCTAAGTGCATAACACTTCCGGAGTGAACTCATCCGGATTCCTACTAACTTTCGTTAAAATCAGCCGTTTTATTTTAATTTTCAGAGATTTAATTTTTTCAATAAAGTTGCATAAGATTAACTTTTTTAGAAAGATTGTGAAAAGTAAAAACAACTTGAGTGATGAGCTACATCGAAATGCGCATGTTTTTCCATATATCTTGCGTTGAAAATCGTATCACCCAGCAATCAGCGATGGTAAACAATACGAGATTCATTTCCTTGAGATTCATTCAAATATAGACCATGGATGCAATAATTTTGCTCAATGGCAGTATAAAACATATAAAACTAAAATCATTTTACTACTTTTTGCAATCCTTTCACGATTTCAAAAACATCGCTTAATTATGAATGTGTCCGATTAAAATATAGACTATGGAGCTTATTGGCAATATAGCGATCTGAACGAACTCCATGCATTAACCCGTTCAAGGACCGGCATCTTTTACACGAATTTTATTCGTCTGGCACCACTTTTTGTTAATTATTTGACTTAACTTTATAAATTAGGAAAATGTCGTAATTAAGTAAAATCAATTTTACCTTTCTTTTTTACTGGCATCAAACTCAAGCGTTTTAAGCACTTTTTGAGGATGCATATATGCACCCATGGTCCCGAACGGGTTAAAATTATTATTAGTATAGAAGAAGATCCAAATACGGGCTACCACTTTTGTTTTCAATCTAGATCATACAATTTTCAAAAGTAGTAAAAGTAAAAGTGACAGCAGGGTACCTTGACTTGTTTTACACCTGTTTAGAAAACAAAAATCAGTTTAAAAGACGTTTTCTGTTTATAAAAAGCAAAATTCCAAAAGTCTTCAAATTTTGAGTTTTGAAAATAGGGTCTAAATACTGGCTACCTAAGTTTTTCTTTTCAAAAGATCATACAAATAGAGCTAATGACAATTATTAAGGCATAAGAACATTATTTTAATAAATTTTATTGATTAATAACATTTCTTATGCACAAAAATACGTTTTAATGTTTAAAACAAAAAAAAAGCTTGCTGATTGAAATGTAAATTATTTTATCTGAAAACATCACAAACATAATATCATTTCCTGTGTTAATGCAGTCACTATAATGCCACATATTCCATTCTTAAAGCACTGAACACAGAATCCCTTCCCACCATTCTTGTCCGCAGAGAAAGCACCATGCAGAAGACACAAATTGCATCATCTTCAGTTGGATATCTTCCTTTTTCACTTTTCTAAAATCCAATTTCTGCTGTTTTCCTACGTCATTTTTCTTCTTTCTCTTCACATTTATTGCAGACAAGTTTAGAGTGACCGACAGCGCTTTTTTGTGAAATGATCCGATAACCAGTGTCGCTCCTGAAGAATTACGGCCACGGTTGCTTTTTTCATATTGCTAAATGAGACTGGAACTATTTCTGAACCATTTAAATTAATTTATTAATTATAGAACTACTCAAAATAATTTATTTTCCTGCCTTCAAGCAGATCAACCGAGAGAGGTCTAAATACCGGCTAGCCGGTATTTAGCCGGCCCTCTAGGTAGCCGGTATTCGGACCACTGCTATGTTTAACCCCTTGAGGGGCACCGGTATATATTATATACTACCTACGATTAATGAAGTTTTACAGCAGAATTAATCATCAATTCAAACCAATATATGACCAGTATATTCTTAAAAAAAAATGAGAAACACATATCTGAAAAACTTTTGCTGTACCAGATTACGTCATTTCGACACTTTTGCTGTTTGTAAATGAGACAGACTACAGCGACGTACTTTTCGTAACTTTCTTCTCTCAATTAAAGTTACAAACTCTGCCAATCGCCTCTAGGCTGCGCGCTCAGTTCTTAGAACACCTAGAAGCTGGTATTTGGACCCTAGCCGGTATTTGGATCTTCTCCTTTACTAATTTGCATGTGTTTTCTGAAATAGTTCTTCAAATTTTGAGAGTGGGGCTTGTTTGCATATTGTATGTCTTTATTTTAGCAATTCAGTTAATAATTTCCTTGCAAATACGGTTTGAATGAAAAATGGGCTGTTCTTATAACTATTTTACCCCCACCTGACCCTATTAGTCAGATGAGATCAAATTTATTACTTCATAATTGTTTTTGTAATACAATGTT
This sequence comes from Maratus speciosus, assembly GCA_963932465.1. NCBI lineage: Eukaryota > Metazoa > Arthropoda > Arachnida > Araneae > Salticidae > Maratus > Maratus speciosus. The sequence continues at coordinate 379,941,063 of OZ010800.1, forward strand.
ATGTCATTCTTTTAAAAATTCATTCTGACGGGATATCTTCTAGTTAGTTAATAAAAGAAAATTGAAAAGCACAGAATTAATTCGATGATTACGTGCCATGACTGCCGATTGTTTTTACATTACATTTATTGTTTTTACATCGTACCGCAATTTACAAAAGAAATCATTTGTGGTAAGTTTCTCTAGAAAATATCCTAATATAAGTGTAAGGCAGAGATTATTTATTACAAGAAAAAAATTCATGCGTCAAGCTTAGATTATGAAATACTTTCCAACACATTCAGAATTATGTAACAAAACTGCACCGTTTAATAAGTTAAAACGTTATGTTTAATTCAACCATATGGAAACGCATAACGCACTTCAGAACCCAAATTCAGTTGTTCCCATCTACAATCAAAAAATTATCCGAATTTTTTAAGCTGCCTTGTATATGATATATAGATTTGTATCTATTAATTACATGCATGTCAAAATTTAGTTCACTTAAGAAATACATATACTTCAGTTGAAAATTCCTCTTTAGCCATTTCTTCTAATAACGAGAATGGTACGTGAATACTTTTATACAGTCCTGTATATGATGTATAGAATTTATATATAATGAGTAACATGCAAACAGTGAGTTAAATTTAAAAGTGCATACCGAATTTTAAAACGCACACTCCGGTAATTATTACTCAAAGACTCTTAAGAATTACTCTTAATCGCTAATCAAGAGCTTGAAGCCAGGAGAGACCAACTTAACTTAACAATATCTCAAAATTGTTAACACTATCAAAAATATTGTCAATGCAAAAGTTGTAGAGCCTAAAATGCTGAATAAAATGAGTACCTACACTTAATATTTTTGTTCAATATTAAGACCGCAATTTTGAGATATTGCTAAGTTAACTTGGTCTCTCCTGGCTTCAAGCTCTCGATTTGAAAATTTTTGAAATAGAATTGCGACCTTAATGTTGAACAAAGATATTAATTATTGTACTCATTTTATTCAAAATTATAAGCTCTACAACATTTGTATTGATAATTATTTTTATAGAGTTAGCTGTTTTGAGATATTGTTAAGGTAATTTAAAAAAAAACGCGTTTTTCGAAAATAAATATGTACATATTTTTTAACATTCACTCAAGTATGAGAAAGAAAATATAGTACGTTCATTTTAGACCTAAACTGAAGGAATTAAAACAATTTCCCGTTTTCTCCTAATTAATTCTGAGTTCCACCCCCTGACCACTGACCTAAAAGTTTAAAGTAGTATGATGACTTAATGTTCAACAAAAATATTAAGTGTAGGTACTCGTTTTACTCATCATTTTAAGCTCTACAACATTTGTATTGACAGTATTTTTAACAAAGTTAGCTGTTTTGAGATATTGTTATGGTATCTAAAAAAACGTATTTTTTGACTATAAATCTGTACATATTTTCTAATGCTCACCTACTACGAGGGAAAAACTTAGCATATTCATTCTAGACCTAAACTAAATAGATTTTTTAAAATTCCAGCTTTCTCCTAATTTATTCCGAATTCGGACTTTTTTACTGCCCTACCACTGGGCTAATAGTGAAATTCAGTGATTTATATCAGTTTGAATACATTTAAAATAGCGTAATCTCATTAAAATACTCTGCAAAGGATTTTTCCCCATATACCATAATGTAATGGAATTCTTTCGAGTACCCCTGTAAATAAACTATTAATCCTTCATATACAATACCTAACATGCTTTGGTGACCTTAAATAACCTTTCTCAATTGTATGAAAATCCGAATATATTTACGGGAGTTAGAGCGTGGACAGACGGACAGACGCACAGACAAACCGAATGCATAAACACTTTTCAATTTTGTTGGAAAAAGTGCTAAGCATAGAATAAAAAATAGTTCACTGGGACGAATATGTCCCGACCCGTACTCAAACAGTTAAATGTATACATTGAAGAATGCGCAGAAAGACAAGTGAATTTTGAGAGATTTAAACAGAGTAATTACGGGAGAGATGGACCACAGTGTGAGATGAACCAGTCAAATATTTCCTTAATGCAGCGTCCCATTAATGACGCAACTATCCCAGTAAGACATTTAAAGATATTCTGTATGGCTTGCAACCTTTTGTTTCTCCAAAGACATAATATTTTTTTCAGTTAAAAATCATTATTGGTTTTTGGTAAGTCAAACATTTTTTTTATGTGGTTATAGTTATGTATTTAAAGGTTTTGGTATATATGTGGTCTATCTAGTTTTAACGATGCAATCTCGAGGAACATTTAGGCGTCTAAACAAACTAAAATGGCGACGTAATATCTACAGTGTAGACTCGGGCTATGTTTTACTTCTCACCTAGGCGATCGGTAGAGATGGACCATGTGTAGACGGGAGAGATGGAACATGTTTTCTGTCTGGAGGGATGGACCAGGTTTTCTGTCGGGAGGGATGGATCATATAATCTTGAATTTCAAATTTAGCTTTTTAAAGAACTGAATTTAAAATACGAAGGGATTATATTTTCTGTTTTCAGAAAATGCCGACTACTTATATTAGAAAAGGTTTGTCTACACTTGGGGAATTGACTGAAAATAATTTGTAAAATGCTATTAAAGCTGCTGAAGAAAGTAATATGGATGTCAATCAAGCAGCAAAGACTTTTAGAATTCATAAAAAAAAAATTAAGAGAAAAATGCGAAAATGAAAAAAACAAAAACATTGTTGCTCATATAAATAAACTACAGAGCCGGGGTTTTACACCGTGTAGAGACTCTGTAAGGTCTATGGCATACGAACTAGAGGAAAAACTTAAAAGGCCTCATACTTTTAATAAAGAAGTCAAAAAGGCTGGTTATAACTGGTTACAATCATTCCTTCCTCGAAATCAAAAGGTTTCAATAAGAAAGCAAAAGGCTTGTCAGTCGCTCGAGCAAAGGGAATGGATAGAAATTAATTATATAAAGAAATTAATTTTAAGTAAGTAAGTTTGTTTATTTTTCATGTAATGAAAGTAAACTTTTATAAATTTAATATTATATGTGCAATTACTTCAATATTTTATTATGATCCATCTCTCCCATTCATATGGTCCATCTCACCCGGAGTAGTTAGGGTCAGATGGACCACATAGCAAAAATTTTTAAAAAATATAAAAGAAATTCCTTTAAAGATATGACCTTCTGCATTAGGACTTTTTTAAGAAACATCATATACTATACATATAATACATGGGAAAAGTAAAATATAAGTAAATATATGGCTTGTAGAATGCGAAGAAAAAACATGGTCCATTTATCCAGAATTACCCTACATCATTTAAAAGGATCCTATAGGATTTCGTAAATTCGAATTAAAAACTTAATAAATAGATGGGAGAGTTATAGATATCCCCACTCGTCAAGATGATTAAATGCTGCTAAGAGTATAAGAACACAATGAACAAACATTTTATGTGAAAAGGCATAAATTATGAATTCCTTGATATATGTATTTCGGACTATTCGCGTAAATCCTTGTTACAATCCCGTAAGGCATGGTGACGTCACGGCGACGTCGTTGTGAAGTCACACTGTGATTTTGTGACCGTCGATGTGACGTCACGTGACGTCGATGTGACGTCACAGTGACTACAATGCGAAGTCGTTATGGCCGTTTTAGAGGTCGTTTGTGACGTCACATTGTGACCACTCTGTGAAGTCACGGTGTGACTAATTTGTGAAAAGTGTGTCATTTGTGACTATTTTGGCATTAGCTTTGTGACGAACATGTGACGAAAGCGACAATGCTTTGAAGTCACATTGTGACCAATATGTGAAATATGTGTCATTTGTTACGAACTTGTCATAAACAATGTGATGATTTTAAATGAAAAACAGATTTCAAATTAATTGCTTAAAAGGCGCTAAGGCCAACATAGTGAAAAAGATTCCGTGCAGGGACTCGAACCCGGGCCATCAATATAGCACACTGACATTCTACCGACTAAACCACATGGAACGATACCCAGCCGGGAAAAGTTCTCACTATTACATGTTGGCAAGGCTACAAACGCAGCACAAGATGGAATATTTATCGTGAGCCACCGACATTGAGCAAATACGAAACTTAATTAAATCCAGCATCGATTGAAACTATATTAATACTTGGAAATTTTTCCAAAGAGAACCATTCGCCTTGCATACAATATTTCGAATGAAAATCAAATTTCAAATTACATGCTTAAAAGGTAATTTTAATTTTAAATTTGATTTTTATTTGAAATATTGTATGCGAGGCGAATGTTTCTCTCTGGAAAAATTTCTAAGTATTAATATAGTTTCAACCGATGCTGGATTTAATTAAGTTTCGTGTTTGCCCCATGTCGGTGGCTCACGATAAATATCCCATCTTGTGCTGCTTTTGTAGCCTTGCCAACATGTAATAGCAAGAAATTTTCCAGGCTGGGTATCGTTCCAAGTGGTTTAGTCGGTAGAATATCCGTGCGCTATACTGATGGCAGGGGTTCGATTCCCGGCATTGAATCTTTTTTACTAAGTTGGCCTTTGCGCCTTTTAAGCAAATAATTTGAAATTTGATTTTCATTTGAAATATTGTATGCAAGCCGAATGTTTCTCTCTGGAAAAAATTCTGAGTATTAATACTGTGATGGTTCTTGCCATAAACACTGTGATTGTGATGAATTTTAAAATGCACAATTTTAAAATAAAGTTTTGTTTGAAATATAAATTCTTATCTTTTTACCGTACTTTTTAGCAAAATATCGCTATTTTGGAGTCCTATTCTTCTAAAACATTTTAAATTTTTCCACTTAAAAAACAATGCTTATCAACTGACATCTTTTTTTATTAAGTTTTAAGCTTTATCTTGAGTTCAAGCTTGATATTAAGAATGTGTAAAATTTTAATGTGTTGTGATTAGTCATTGCTTTATTAAACATGACATGATAAGCCATATTTATTTAAATTTTTTATTCCCGTGTATATTGTATTTTGTGAATATGAGCTAAATAGATTTGGTATGTTTTATAGAAAAAGACTGATCTGCGAAATAGAAAAAAACAATTAAGAAAAATCATGCGTTAAGCATAGATTATAAAACACTTTCCAACGCTTCCTGAATGCTTTAACAAGACATCGTAATTTAGGGAAATAACGTAAATAAGATAACTAAGTAAATATTTTAGAAAACACATAAAACATTTGAAAAACTGATTTCAGCATTTACCGTCCATAGCCAAATATGTTTTCTAATTCTTTTGAACAGCCCTGCATTTGATCTGTAAGTTGATATACATATTATATAATGGGAAAATTTATTTTTGCAAGAAAACGCATAACAGGTTGAAATTCTCTTTCAGCAATTTATACTAATATATGGAAACATACTTGAATACTTTTGTATAATCTTGTAGTTTATCTAGAACGTTTATTACGCGCTACTGCTTAGTTAAAATTTAATTCAAACACTCTTAAAACTGCTGAAATCACATTTCCAGAAATTATAATTTATAGATGGCCATGTATTCAATTCTTTACGTGACCCTGTATATCATTTTATCTATATTCTACAAAAATTTCTAAGTAAATTAAATGCAGTTCAACGTAAAAATCCATAACTCATTTAAAAACTACCTTTAATCAATTTGCGCATATACTCAGTAACCCTTACGAATACTTTTATGTAGTCCTGTATATGAATTATAGCATTTATATATACCATACTCTATGCATAAATATAGTGAATCATAAAAGCGCATATCATAATTAAAAATGCATTTCCAGCAATCATCCCTAATGAACTTCGGATGCAATATTGTATCGGAAATATTTTGTGTGTCCTGTAAATGCTATATACATTTCGTATTATCATGAAATAATGTATAGTGTGTAAACCTCAGCGACTTATATCAATTTCATTATATATGAAATAGATTAACATAATTAAAGTACGCCGCAAATAATTCCCTCCATCCCTGTGTAATAATGTATTGGAATCCCTTTTTTAGCCCTGTAAATGAACAATAACTATTCGTTGCACCACATACTCTTCAGAATGCATATTTTAGTGCGTTTCATAAATTCATATCAATTTTATTCTGTTTGAAAGCGTGTAAAATCGTTAAAAATCATTTGAAACGATTTTTTCCCGTAGGCCGTAGTGTAACGAAATACTCTTGACTGTTCCTGTAGATGAATTAAACACGCTACAAACTTCATTACAAATAGGGGCCGTGCTATGGTAAACGTCAATAACATCCAAAAATTTCAAGGCAATCCGAGTATATTTGCGAGAGTTAGACCGCGGACAGACGGCCAGACAAACCGAAGTCATAAACACTTTTCAACTTTGTTGAAAAGTATTAAAAAGAACATATAAACGTAAAATAAATGATTGCATATTAACTATTTTTATTGTTTAAAAAACATTTTAATGTAGAAAGTAGTTATTAATCGCTTTAAAAAAATATTCAGTCCTATATTACGAAAGTACATACCAACTTTTTTAAAAATATACTAAAGCAGTTTAAGCTATAAACTTGTTATCACAGGCATGAAAAACACTTTATTTCAATGCTTAATTATATTTAATTTTTTTATTCCAGTGATTACATAGGGGAGACTGGGGGAATGGCGACACCTTAAGGGAATTTAAATTTTTTCACCTCGAAAAAATGTTTATTTTTTAATAGTAAAAATTCTAAAGCTGAATCATGATCTTTAGTATCTGTATAAATTTAACCATAATCATAACTGTAAAGTAAGCATACATAAAAAAATATTTTTTAAACCTGTGCACTGTGGCGGGATTACCCAGGACACTGGGGTAATTCCGCCACTGTACCGGGGTAATGCCGCCACTCTTTAATGACCTAGTACATGCATCAAATGGATACTAGGAAACACACAACCTACTATAAATAGTTAGAAAGCAATGTAATTGAGCAGAATAATGGTTAAGCTTACAATTTACTTCATATTGCAAAAGTCACTTTGCTGAATCGGCTCCACTACATTAAAATGAGGCCATTTCTCACCCGATTTGCATGGCGGCGGCATTACCCCAAGAGGACAATATGGGGGAAATCCCCAAGCAAAGCCGAAAGAAGAACCGAACTTGTTCAACACATTGCATCAAAATGTCGGCGAATGCATGTAGATTACGGGTCATATTATCTTAAATACCTAATGTTACAATAAAAGGTGCTTATCTCTACTCATTTAAAGCTCCAAAATAATAAGCAACTTGATGAAAACTACATTTTTCACTAGAACAAACGAACTACGTACAGCAAAGTCACTCTCACTTTAATCACTGTTTATATTGTTGGCCGCTATAGTGCAGGCACATTCACTATCTCAAACTGCCCTTAGTTTTTAAACTAGGTGGGGTGGCGGCATAACCCGGGTTGGCGGCATTCCCCCGGTCTCCCCTATATCGAAAACGTAGAAAATGAATTTACAATCGAAGAAAATTTAATAACTGATTCTGAGTGTCTACAATTAAATGTTTGATTAAAATCAGAAACAGAAAAAAAAAATGCTTACATAATGTTAATTTCTAATCTGAAACAATTTCTAATTTCATATTTAACTCCAAAATAATAATGATGCTATAAGTGTTAGTAACTAGAAAACATTAAAAAGCCGAAAAAAATTCCACACCACTGTTTCAACACATTTTCAATCTCAAGAGACTAAAAATTAATATTTACACTACTATGAATGTAGGCACGAATCAGTCTCTACGCCAGTTTTTTTTTTTTTTCGAGCAATGGCAGATTAAGATACAACAGAATCGAATAAAAATATCCTTCTGAAAACAATACAGACCAGTCTCTTTCTATATGTGTAACATAAAACTACTTAACTCATCATTATAATATATACAAAACAGGAACAAAATATTTAAATTAAATAAGACTTACATATATGCTTCATCAATAATATCCGTATATTTTTAATATCCTAAAATGGCAGATGTCTTTCTTTTATATTAAAAGAAGTGCTGTAGGCGTGCTGGTGTTCTAAACAGTAGAGTGAAGTCACTTCCCGCGTATTCTCTTGTTTATTCTATGGTAATATGGCGAAGCAGACGATTTGAGCAGGTGTGTTTTTATCATTTATTTGTTTTTGTAAACAACTGATTTGAATCTGAAATGCGCAATAATTATATGAGAGTGTAACAATCAGTGGAGGATTATTATATTAAATTGCAATGCTAGATAAAATTGAAATCATGAAAAAAGAATACTTTTACTGTCTTAGATATCAAATTGATAAAATATAGCATGAAAATTTAGTTTATTAATGCTTGTATCGTGCAATTTATTTATTATGCCCCCCCCCCCCCCCGCCTTTCGTGATAGAATTTACTATTTCCTATCCACTAATATATTTTCATTCCTTATGCCGCTGTAACTCAGGTCTGTTTAAAATATTGTTTAACCCTTAACTGATGAGACAAAAATTGCCGCATAACTACTGCGAGCGGTCTGTGAGACCGCTTAATCTATCAAATGGATAAAATATAGCATGAAAATTTAGTTTATTAATGCTTGTATCGTGCACTTTATTTATTATGTCCCCTCCCTCCCCCCCTACCTTTCGTGACAAAATTTACTATTTGCTATTCACTAATATATTTTCATTCCTTATGCCGCTGTAACTCGGGACTGTTTAAAATACTGTTTAACCCTTAACTGATGTGACAAAAATTGCCGCATAACTATTGTGAGCGGTCTGTGAGACCGCTTAATTCATCAAATTGATAAAATATGACATGAAAATTTAGTTTATTAATGCTTGTATCGTGCATTTTATTTATTATGCCCCTTCCCCCTTTCGTGACAGAATTTACTAGTTGCTATCCACTAATATATTTTCATTCCTTATGTCGCTGTAACTCGGGACTGTTTAAAATATTTCTCTTCATTTTCAAAGATTTTTCAAGTTCATATTTTTGTCACACTGTGACTTACAATATGGTGGTTTTTTTTATCACATATGTGACGTGACATACGTTACATGCAGTGACATAATAGTGTCGTCACAATTTTCTTTTAATTGCCAGAAAAATATAATTTTACAGTAAATAACATGTTTTGAAGAATTTTTGCAATTTTTTAAAGTTTTCTAAGAAGTTCACATCTCAGTCACAATGTGACATCACTGAGTGGTGGCATTTTGGTCACAGATGTGACGTGACCACAGTGACTTACAGTGACGTCACAACGACGTCACCGTGACCATGCATGCTATGAGGGAAGTATATATGATTTATACTTTGAAGTATAAATCAGCTATGATAAGTATATGGATATAAAATTCATGAAGAAATTTCCGGAATCTTCAATACCTTCGTTTGCTAATATTATTCAAAACTTTTTATTGTCTATTCTGTTGTATAAAAGTTACAAATCTGACAATTATTGTGGCATTTAGGGTGGGGTTAAAAAGTGCTTTTTTTTTAAGTGACACATAATCGAAGATTAAGAAAGATAACATGAATTAAACTGAATTGACATAAAAAAGTGCATATACGCAGCTGTCATAAGAGAAAAAAACCTGTTTTATATACACCTACTAGAAGCAAAATAATAAAATATTCATTGTATTCTCAAACGGCAAAAGCAGTGCATTGGGAAAGTATTACATCAATTTGCGTAAACCTCTATGAAAGCTATGGAAAGAATTTGCTTCCTCTCCTCGTTTTACGAAATGATAGCACATTTTTTGCACAATCTAAGTCTCTGCACTTTCCGACAATAACAGAACGCTTTCAACAATGGACTTAACACAGTTGTGTCACTTGCTCAGTGTTGGAATAATGGGTCATTAACGATTTGTTCTTTTGTTCGTGATATAGCGATTATATGATTATCCAATGTGCATCGCGATGATTACGTGGTTCAGAATACTAAGTGAGGAATTATAATCCACGCTGTTTGTTCTTGGAAAGTGTATGAGAGGTTATACTTTCTATAGGAGTTAGTATGAAGATTCCATGAGAATTTCGGAAAAGAATACTTCTTGGCAGTTTGGTCTAGATTTTTTTTTTTTTTTTAACTAATCAGTTTTGAATGTTAAAACATTTCGTTAGTTAGATTCTATACAAATTAATTTTGTCAACTGTCATCATTAGATATGAAATTAAATTAGACATAAAATTAAGAATTCTACGATAAATAAATAATTTAATAAAATAATACAAGCAAAACACAAATTTAACACGTAATCGAACTACGTGCTTAAATTACTGAAATTATAAGAATGCAAAAGGCTGTTATAGATAGACAAATCTTTTTTTTTTTTTTTTTTTTTTTTTGGGGGGGGGGGGGTTCTGTTAATCTCTGACGTGCGGTTTACATGAAATTCTCTCTTTTAATAAGTTTTAGAACTTTATTTGAATACATAACTGATTGTTTTCTCTTAAAAATGATTTTTGGTGCTGTTAGTTGGCAATCTAAAAAATACGTATTAAATATGAAAAAGCTGTATGAGTTGTTAAAAAAAAATTAATTATATTCACCTATGTTCTGTGACCGGGTAAGCCTGGCCTGGATTCCCTTGTATTCTTAAAATGTCCACTACTGGTACAGCTATCTTAAATATTTTATGTGCCTTTTTCTTGTTTCCCTCTATTTAAATTTCGTCTTCTCTGTGCTATATAACAATTTGTGGTAATACGAAATTTTAATTTTCTCACAAAATCCTCATTTCAACAATTGTTACGACCAGCTACGGAAGACATAGAACAAAGTTTGATTTCTATAAATACTATAATAGGGAATTCTTCTGAACTGTATTAATAATTTGGATTAAGTTGCAATGTTAGAGCTATCCGATAAGGAATAAAATATTTTTTGAATTTGAAAACTGTATTTTGAAATTAATAGACTGATTGTATATGTTACATATCCGTAACACAGGAGCATAAGAAAGATAGCATAGCCTCTGGGATCTAAGTTCTCCCCATATTAAAAAATAAGATTCGCTCATTTTTTCACGCGCCCAGGACGCGCATTTTCTGACACATTTAAGAAGTCGTTTCTATAAGAACATAACAGCAGGGAAGACATACGGCGTATACCTCCGTATACCTTCTGGAATTTTTTAAGAAATGCCGTCTAGTATACCCTCTGATACCTAAAATACCTTAAGTATATCCTCTGTTTCTCAAATAAATTTATAGCGTATACTCTAGCCATGAAAGTTAGTGTATTTTTTACGACTACAACACTGCATAACAGACGTTGTTATTAAAGTGCCAAAGAGATTGATCCTCAAAAATGACAAATCTTCGGTAGTTGTGTTCAAAAAATTGACTTAAAAACCGAATTCGACAGTATTTTTTTTTTTTTGAAAGATCCTTTGATATTATAAAGAAATGGAAGCGCTGATCATTTTATTGGTATCTCAGCAAAAACATCTATGCATTTAAAGGGGACTTAGGATTCTTAAAATATCGAAAAGGGGAAAAAAACCAACGAATTTTCTCATTTTACATTATAAAAAGTATTCGTTACAAAAACACAATTTTAAAAGATATTAATGGGTACATGTTTCTCCTTTAATTTCATAAAATTATCTTGCACGCAATCCCTTAAAATCACATTTCGAGAAAAATGACTTCAAATGTCTCGCTTCGAAAATATGTCATTCATTTTGTTTTAAAGTGTTCAGAAATGATTTCTCTTTAATATACATTTTTTAATTGAAATTTTTTACGGTTTAAGTCCCTTTAACAATTAAAATTATTTTGTGAATGTGTGAAAAAGTAATGAATTCGGGTTTGAGACAAATTACATTAAGACCCATTTTACAATCTGAAACACGCATAAGTTTATTCAAAGTTTATTATTTTCCACTTCATCCTAGTAAATTATTAATTTATCATTTTGAAATTAATTTAAAAGTTTGATGTTATATTAACGATATTAATAGTTAATTTGAATACGTAATTATTCTTCTAAATGTACAGTAATTCTTAATAATCCCGATAGTTCAATTATTTAATTCATTGAAAGTGACTATTTTGATTTCTCTGCTGCAACACAGTGATATAAACGATTAAATTCGTTTATATGATATATAAAAATTAAGAGCTGTCTTTACAAAACAGCAGATGTAAAAGAAAAAAAGATGAAAAAATAAAAGTAATTTCCCACCTTTCTTCTTTTTTGAAACGTACCCTATGTTCTTGAGAGTTCCATCTATCCAATCTGTTCCGCTAGGCGACCCCAGAAGGTCAAACAAAATCCAACACAATAGATGAAAATATACAATGTGCTACAGCGAACTGACTCATAAAAAACACGTATTAAATTATCTTTGAGCGTGCAGTTTAAATGTTTTTAATCTTGCACTAAATTATATTGAAATAGAAAGGGTTTATCGTAGCCCTTTCATTTAGACTTAGTGAGTTTAGACTTCTTCCTGTATAATTAAAAAAGAAATAATGTGAACACATTCTCATTTTTAAAAGAACAATTAGGTAAAATACACTTGTAATGTTTTTGTAGCTGATAGTGATTTTTTAACATCTTTCAAGGATTCTTTTTTATGTTTTTTTTTACTTAATTATAATTATATTCGTATATACAGTTCAGAAGAAAAAAAAAAATCTCATTCATTGCCAGCAAAACGTGTAAAACCTTTTAGTGATTTTGAAATATAGTAGTAAAGGAAAATTTAATTTGAAGTAAGGCAGGGCTTAATTTCTATCAAAAAAAGTACCGGAGCCCTAATATTCTACGGTACCGGGACAACAGTAGTACCCCCCCCCCCCCCCCGTCACTCCAATCTGCATATTTACATTCCGTACATTATTTGAAAAAATTGAAGCATTTTTTTTTCTTTAGCAAAATAAAAATTTTAAATATATCTATTTATCGGCATATGCTTAGCAGTCAACTATTCTACTTTTTTGTTATCACTCCTTCTGAATAGTAAATCTTTGCGTAAATTTAAAGTTAATTCATTACAGAATTCTGCGATTAAATATGGTAAAGATTATGATTAGGAAATAGTGTTAACACACACACACACAAAAAGAATAGTTTTCATCTATGCATTTTTAAGAAAAAAAGAATGAAATTTACAGAAATTAATATTAATATGCTGAAGAATGGATGTTTTACAATTTCTTATAAAAGGTGCATATCTTAAACTATAATCGATTCCTTTCACATAACAATCTTTTGTGGTGAGTCCCTGAAAATCAGATTAAATCAAAAATTTGACACCGTTATCGGAAAGAATCGATGTTTTTATATAAAACTGTCGTCATTGACATAAATTTGAAAAAAAAAAAAAAAACACGCTTCTGTTTCCCCTCCATTTTGATCAAAATAGCATTAAAATGACTTGAAATAAAACATAATAAGTATTTTTAAAGGAGGAAAAGTTTTTTTTTTCTATACATGAATAAATAAAATTTTACTTGTAATACAGATTGAGCTCGAGTCAGTCCAAGCCCAAAAACTGATATAAAAATTGAGTCCGTTTATCTCCATCGCATATCTCCACGCGTGCGACACATTACGTCATGTATAATTGTTTGTGTAAAAAAGAATGCAAAAGCTTGGAGATGGGAAGGAAAGTAAAAAGTAATTTAGACTTCGGTTTTTCGGAAGTGCTATTGAACTGGGCTCCGGAGCCCTGTATTTATGTGCTCCGGTGAATTCCGACCATTATTTAAATATTTACTAAAAACAGAGAAGTACCGGAGCCGGGCTCCAGTGGGCTCCGGCGCAAATTAAGCCCTGGTCGATTGTTGTGTAGCCTAATTTCCACGTGAAAGAAGAGAAAGAAAAATTATGCGTTAAGCATAAGTTAAGAAACCTTTTCCAACGCTTCCATGATGCTGAAACAGAAATTTATTGTCCTCCGAGCGTCTTGAGGGCTTTCCTGCATTTTCATAAAAATGCTTATAAAACTAACCTTAATTAAAATTTACTCTCCCTGTTTGTTTCTAAAATACACTCCATGCCCCTTTATTTGATATTACATCTTGAAATCCAATTCTGTTTAAAATATTTTTGTGTACAACAGATTAAAGTAGTTTTTGAGAAATGGAAGAATACGGGCAAACCCCTCAGAGGGTTAACCCTTTATTCTCCGATGGTACTTTCAAGTACCATTAAAAAAAATGAAATATATAATTTATTTAATTCGTCTAATAATAAAAGTAGATTAAGGGGACCGGGAAAGCCCCATCTCCGCCATGTTAAATTCACCAAATTTATGTACTTTTTCCTCAGAAATGGTGAAAGATAGTCGTCTAGATTTTTAGAGTAGTTAGAATAACATGTTTTACGTATTTTAACAGACCGTTTTCTTTCTAAGTGAAACTCAAAATTAATTATTAATTATTTATTGAAAGTCATTTTTAAGTTAGCCTTTTTGGTAAAATTTCACTGTCTAAAATAAATAATTCTCAACAAATCATTAAATCCCTGTGTTAAAGTATACAATATAACATAATATATGTATTAAATAAAAATCTTAGTTCTTAAGTTTAATATATATTGAAAAAAGGAACATAAACATGAAAAATCCAAGTTTTGAGAAAAAGTCAATTAAAGATTTAAATGGCCATTAAGCTGTGAAGTACTCTTAGAAAGAATGAATAATTTTAACATCTATTTATTTTTTTTTTTATAAACATGTGTGACACATCGTTGGAAAGTAAATAGTTTAAACTATTTAATGATATAAAAGGTTAAAATGGACTTTTTGGTTGAATTTTGCATCCCCGGCCCTTTTAAAGTAGTTTTTGAGGAACGGAAAAATACGAGCAAACCGCTCAGAGGGTTAACCCTTTATTCTCCGATGGTACTTTTAAATACCATTAAAGAAAATGCAATATAAAATCTATTTAATTCGTCTAATAATAAAAGTAGATTAACTTTTCATACAAAATAATTAGCTCGATCCTATTTATAAAGCACAGTGAAACAGTCGAAGCTCAATATTTCTCAACCGTTTACATAGGTGCTACTCTCCTATATAAAAATATTGTACAAAAAATTTGCAACTACAGAACCCTTCTCTGTTACCAGATAGGATCACAATACATTTATATACATTGTTCTTATAAGAATTGTGAGGTTTCATTAAGAGTATTTTTTGTTAACTAATCTAATTATTATAAATATTTTACAAGTAAATTTAAAAAATCAAAAAACTCGACTGCGTAAAAAGCGAACTAATTAATTATTTCTCATGATTGTGAAACTATTTTTTATATTACTTACCTTTTTTTTTATTTATTTACTTGTATTGATGGCATTTATGTTGTGTTGAAGTGTTAGTTCCTATCTATAAACGTTTTTTTGATGGGACCTATAGATATCTATGAAGGTTAGAATTGCAGTAAAGCCTGAGATCCTACCTACACAACTTCCAGGTTGTGTAATATTTAAACGGAGCTTCTGACTGTGAAATAGTCAATGAAACATCGTCTTCATTTTGAAAGACCTATCCAATGATATGCCACTCAATAGGGTGGAAAAAATTTTTTCGTCTCTACTGCCATTTTCTATTTTATGGCCGCCATTTTGAATTTATATGAACAAAACCCAGCCTGTAACCATTGGTGGATTAAGACGAATCGATAGAGACCTCATTCATTAAAATCCATCCAGCCGTTGGGATGTTTCGAGGGTATAAACAAATCCACATACCCAGATACGCGTGAAACACATAACCCTTCTTGGCAGTCGGGTAAAAAGAGCTCTAACGACCGCTTTATTAAATTAGTTTTAATTTGAAAACTATTATTATATGAGTTGTTTTGGATATCTCCAGACATTAACGAAGATAATTATTGAGGGTGAGTTCATAATTCGGGTCGTAAAGGGTTAAAAAGTTGAAACCAGATTTCAGCAGTTACCATCTATAGCCGGAAAGGCATTCAAATTGCATTTTACATCCCTGTTTATGATCTGTAAATATGTGTAGACACTACATAGTTTGCTATAATTTAGCTTAGTTGCAAAACGCATAACCCTGTCAAAAACTCACCATCATCAGAAATGCACTAGAATCATTTAGCCCTGAAAATTATCTACAGATTTTGTACACTCCTTATTTTAACCCCTTCGAGACCCCTTGCTCTTACGCAAGTTTTACTCGGTTGGCACCACTTTTCACGAAAAAGTTACCTTTGCTTAAAAATAATCACGAAAATGCTCTAAATAAAGAAAGGAAATATTACTTTTCTTTTTTACTGGTACCAAAAAACAAATTCTGTATTCACTTTTTGAAGATTCATACATGCACCCATAGTCCCGAATGCGTTTAACTAAAATCTAATTCGTAAATACAACCCTCACATCACAACTGATACTATTCATAGACACCAGTGTATCCTTTTTTTTTTTTTTTTTTTTTTTGTAGCCCTGTATATGTATTTATATAATTATGTTATTGCGGCTTATTAGGTAGCTTTCATTACAAAAAGCTACCTATTGCAGCCGTTCGGAGGAAAGCGATTTCAAAAAATTTTGGTATATTTTCATCGATCATGACCCCCAGACCCCGAAACCACCCTCCGTTCAAAATTGATATATATATATATATATATATATATACATATATACATATATATATATATATATCTGACCTTTGTCATACTGTAACTCTCGAATTTATGAACCGATTTGGATGTAATTCGGTATGTACATAGTACATACCAATGTCTCAACCGAGTTCGTTGGCCAGCTTCATCCGCTATTTTGTTTCAAAATGGCGGCCATTTAAAAATCTTTAAAAAATTTGAAATTTGAAATGTGGTACCAAAAAATTGAAAATGGAAAAATATTTTTTTCTTATGTATTTGACCTTTATACAAAGATTCCGGAGCAGTTATTGTTTCGTCTATATCTTAAAAAATGGCTGAGTTATAGCATTTTGAATTTCTAGCGTGGCTGACATTTTGAAACGTCCTGAATTTTGTCACGCGATAAAAGGCGTATTTACGAACCGATTTCAATGTAATTTCGTTTGTACATAGTACATACAAATGTCTCGACCGAGTTCGTTGGCCAGCTTCATGCGTCATATTGTTTAAAAATGGCAGCCATTTAAATTTTTAAGAAAACTTTAAATTTGAAATGTGGTACCAAAAAATTGAAAATTGAAAAAATATTTTTTTCTTATGTATTTGACCTTGATACAAAGATTCGGGAGCAGTTTTTGTTTCGTCTATATCTTAAAAAATGGCTGAGTTATAGCATTTTGAATTTCTAGCATGGCTGACATTTTGAAACTTCCTGATATTTGTCACATGATAACAGGCGTATTTATGAACCGATTTGGATGTACCTTGGTGTGTACATAGTACATTCAAATATCTCGACCGAGTTCGTTGGCCAGCTTCATCCGCCATTTTGTTTCAAAATGGCGGCCATTTAAAAAAATTTAAAAAATTTAAAATTTAAAATGAGATACCAGAAAATTGGAAAATGAAAAAGAATTTTTTGGCATGTGTTTGACCTTAATACAAAGATTCCGGAACAGTTTTTGTTTTGTCTATATCTAAAAAAATGGCTGAGTTATAGAATTTTGAATTTTTATTGTGGCTGACATTTTAAAACGACCTGATTTTTTTCACGCGATAACAGGCGTATTTATGAACCAATTTGGATGTTACTTGGTCTGTACATAGTACATACCAATGTCTCGACCAAGATCGTTGGCCAGCTTCATTCGCCATCTTGTTTCAAAAGGGTTGCCATTAAAAAAAATTAATTTAAAATGTAAAATGAGGTATTAAAAAATTGGAAAATGAAAAAGATTTTTTTATGTGTTTGGCCTTGATACAAAGATTCCGGAGCAGATTTTGTTTCTGAAAATTTGTTTTTTTTGTTTATATCTTAAAAAATGGTTGAATTATAGCACTTTGAATTTCAAGTATGGCTAACATTTTGAAACGATCTTGTATTTGTCACGCGATTACACACGTATTCGCCTATTTCCATGTAAGAAGGCATGTGGATAGTATACATCAACATCTCAGCCAAATATAAGTTACTTTAAATAAAAGCAGCTTGGATGAAGATGACTAATTTCACGAAATTCTCATTCATAATGATTTAGTATTGATAAAAATTAGTATTGAATCTCCTATATTCGGTTTCTACTAAATTGAGCTTCGTGTGTTTGAATAATATAAGTTGGCTTTTTTAAAATAAGGAATTTGAAAGCTACCTCTTCCTCCCGGCACTGGCCGGAAGGACTTTTTTCATACCAAATGGTTTTGGCAGTGATTCTGAATTAAAATTGGTTCTTAAGTTTGAGTCATATTGAACTGTTATAAATTATGCGTGCGAAAAGTAGAAAGAAGGTTGACACAGACGCAAACGTTTTAGGAAGCCTAAATATTTCTTTCAAAAACTGTTCCGGCTCGAAGTACAGACACAAGTAGATTTCGAAGTTAAGTACCAATTTCATCAACAGAAACTAAATCATGATTAGAGATAAACCCAATTTAATAATTGTATCTGGTCGCTTTTGACGAGTCTTTAATTTTATTTTTCTGCAAGAGCTGATTCTATCTGAATCATGTTAATACATATATTTTAAACCATTCGGAAAAATGGTTATTGTCCCCTGTCAGGGCAGGAAATCAAAAACATAACTGAAGCGTTTTATTGGTTGAATCCGCATTTTATTCGTTTTCTGATGGGTCTATACAGTAATCTGTATTTTCCTTTTACTTTTAACAGAGATGGATACTTCTGTTGCCACTATGACAAAAAAGTAATAAAAACTACAAAAAAATAATAATAACTCAGAAATAAATTGAGATACGGATTTCAAACAAATTACATTTAAAAGTACATTTGTTTCTCTATACGACGGTGTAAAAAGTAATATTGTGGGATGATTAGAAGTTTAAGAATGAAATTTCATTTAAAATTGGTCCAGGAATATTAATGTTTAATCCATGGCGTACGTAATGAATGACCAGCTCCGTAGAAGTTAAAAAATTTACAGTACCGAAAAATGTAATCCATGGCGTACGTAATGTATGATCAACTCCGTGCGATTTTTGATGTCTTAAATTTTAGTCTTTGAAAAAATCATTTTCCAAATGGTCGTTGTAATTTGTTAAATTGCATTTTTTATTTATTTATTTATTTGTTTGCTGTAAGAGTTCTTCTTATCAAAACTTGCCAATATAAAAGTTGTAGATAAGATTAAGAAGATTTATAATAAACATAAGTAGATTTTATATCTTCTGCATTAACGAAGTTATAGATTTTGTCTTCTTAAAACTCTATTTTTTCGTCCTTTCAGGCAATTTTTAATGATATCAAAAATCTGTCATACATAAATTTTTGGCACTTTTCCTAGAAGTTAATAATAACTTTAAACTGATTTGATAGGCATTACAATTAAGAAGTTAATGGGTTTTTTTCGGTTTTCACAAAACCCCGCTCTATTTCCGCCACTTTGGTTCGATTTTAACCATTAACGAATTTGACCGGGATTTTCTGCCCCTTCATTTTATCTATCAGTTTGGAAGAGATTTGAGCAGAATTATGGAAGTAATCGTTCCGTAAAAAAGTGATATATCTACCCTATATATATAAAATCTTAATGAAACGAATTTATGAAACGAATATATGATACGGCTGAAATGTGTATCGATTCTTTGAATCGACTGATTAAACAACTGATTATGTTTCACGGCGATTTCCCCTAAAATATGGAATACTTTGCGATGAAATTAACACCAAAAATCCGTATTGATCCACAGATCTCAAAACTGGTATTAGAATTTTTAAATTCGAATTAGTTTTCGAAATATTAATTTTTTTCTAATTTTAAATACATTTTTCTAATGATGGCAACTCAAATTTGAATCATAACAGATATATTTTTTTTTTCATAATTCAGAAAAAGTTACTATTTTAAATTAATTTGGCAACCAGTTTGGCCTCCTTTAAATCTATGCTAAGAACAATGCTTTTTTTGTATTTCGTTATCATTTTATTTAATACAAAACGTTCATTTAAAAATGAAACATTTAAATTGATGGCTTTCACTTCTTTCTTTAAAAAAAAAAAAAAAAAAAAAAAAAAAAAAAAAAAAAAAACGAAAAGAAAAATATTAGGCACAGATGTCATATACGCACTGGGGTACCTAATTGGCGCAAAAATGGCATTATTTTGATTGACATGGCTATTGTCGTTTATTTAATAATAAATGTTTATTTACTTTTATTTCTTTTTTTAATTTATATAAATTATTTTGTTCTATAATTATTATTTTTTTTTGCTATTTCCTTTTGAAAATAATAGAAAATAATTATAAAATACGGTACAACGTAGTTATTCCGTCAACCAATTTCGCAAATTATATAAATCGCCAAACCACTCGCCAAATTGTACAGATTGAAAATTTCTTTATTTTAAATAACGAAAGAACAAATAAATTAGTATAACATTAATAAATATAAAAATAAAACGTCGAAATAAAAATCACTTGATGACGTAAACATGTGTAACTTGCTAAAAGTCAAGTGAATGTAACATTTTCGATCAACCGTTATTGGCATTTAATCTTATACTTCGCGATAGATTTTTGGTCGACGGGATAACTAAGTAGTACCAAAAATACATATGTAACTGGTATTCGAAAACTAGGTTTTCGCCAAATTTTCTCAAAAAAAAAAAAAAAAAAATCATGCCAAACATGCAGTGCGTATATGACATTTGGCGAAATATTAAATTATGTAACAAACCATGACATTTAATTTCATCTTCAAATCAATGTTTTAATTTACCACTCGAAGAATAAAAAAATTCTAACTGGCGAGTTGCAAAAATTTGATGACTTGAACTATTATAATATAGATGAAATGATGGGGATAGAATAATATTTGGCGACTTATCACCTGTGCCTGGATAACATTAAAGTATTAAAGTGGCACCTAGAGTATAAAAAACGAAGTGTTCAGCCGGGAACTGTTGATGATAATCACATGATTTAGGTTTTTGTTATACAGATTGTTTCAAAATATCAGGAGACAAAGACTCTGAATACTTAATTCATTTTATTTTAGCTTCTTTTCAAAGGTTTAACTGATCCTCTTTAATCAAAAACGGAAACAACCATTGGATGTCTTAACAGCAACTGATTCGCCCTTAAATTTTTGCAATCAAAGGGAATTGAATGGAAACCCGTTTAGAGGGAGATCTGCACAGCTTTTTTCAGTATAATTTAATCTTCTCTAATATTTTTAAAACCCATCAGATTAGCGTGTTTTTTGATTTTTAGATTCTGCGGTGTCTGAACGGGGGTTAGCGAATGTAGCTTGCAGGGGGCAGAGCCCCCTAGTAGATAGATAAATAGATAGATAGATAAAGTTTTCAACTGGGAGTGGTTTTGGTTTCTAGGAATCATAACTGGCGTAGATCTGCAAAAATTTTTCAGATATTCCAATACAGGGGAAAATGTAATTAATAGTATTTCTTACGAAATCTGCGTAAAAGTAAAAAAAAAATGGTATTTTAAGCCTGTAAAAAATGAAAAATGAAAATAAATTAAATGAAAAAGAACAAAAAATCATGCATCAGGCATAGGTTAAATGATTGTGATTGATCATGTTAATTTTAGTATTAAGATAATTAGAGCAAATAATCCTTGTAACTAGCTTATTTTTGTAGGTATTTTTAAGATACACAGGGTGTATCTGGAAAAGTGGGTAAAACCGTAAGGGGTGATTGAACGCACCTATGTGAGCAAATTTCATCATAAAATGCATGGTCGGAACGCAAGTGATGAAAAGTTAAAAGGAAGTTTTCCACTGACCAAGGGCGATGGATTGGTCGAGGTGGTCCCATAGCTTAGCCACTAAGATTGCCAGATGTCTCGTGTTTGGACTTTTTTCCTGTGGGGCGATATGAAAAACCTAATTTATGAGTTCCCCATCGAAACCAATATGGATCTAGTCGCCAGAATTTCCGGCGATATTCGGAAAATGCCTGGTGTCTTCGCAAATGTGCGTCTGTCCCTATCCCGCAGGTGTGAAGCATGCATTACAGCTGGTGAAAGTACTTTTGAGCAACTTCTTTGAGCGTGTGCATTAATTACATTCCTGTTAATAAAATATTTTTCGAATTATCTCCTCTCATTCTTGTGCTACTTCTTTAACTCCGACAGTGAAAAACTAATTAAATAATTAATCATAAAACTAATTAATCATAATTAATTGCATTTCCAGCAATCATTGCTAATATACAATAATTCGGATACAATATAGTATCCGAACATGCGTGAAGCAGCCCCTTAATACCAAAACATTTAACTATTTGTAAGCAACCTTCTTTATTCTGATTATTTCAGTGTTAAAGTGCATAAGATGGATTACATATCTGTTAAATTCGTCTTTTATTTATTTACTTATTTGGAAAGTTTTAATTTTGTTTGGCAATTTAGTTATAGAATATTGCACAGAAATATACAACTGCTGAATTAATTACGTAGTTTTAAATGCAAATTGGTTAATTTTCCATAATCGGTATCCGAGACGTTTTAAAAAAAAAAATCATGCTTGAAATTTATTTATAAAACCATAAAAAGCCAATAATTTGCGGTATGGATTTTTTTTTTTAAATTGCTTTTGAAAGAGCATTTATTTATTTATTTATTTATTTATTTTATTTATTTTTTTAGGTAAAGGTTACTTAAAAAGTAAAAACGGAACCATTATAAGATTATTCCTGTATCTGTCTGTCCATCTGTCACAGCCCTTTTACTCGTCAACTACGGAACTAGGAAAGTTCAAATTGGGGTAAGTAATAAAGACTATTGATCCACATATTTACGGATTAATAAATATTCATAAATATATTTAAGAAAAATGTAGAGGGGCTAATTAAGTTACTTGAAAAAAAAATCTTTTCTTTGTATATCGTGTGAAAGCTTTCATACCCCTGAACTCAAAAATATATTTCATTTAATTTCAGGTATTACATTTTCAAAGTTATCGTCGAAAACGTAGTTCAAAAATATGTCTCCCCCCCCCCCCCCGCTTGATTTCCAAATCTACTGAAACTAAAATTATGAAAAAATTAGAGATAGTAGGCGTTAATTTAAACCTTACAGGAAAAGTATAGCGTCCCTAGGTCAGCCCTACGTCATATAGTTTTTGAGAAAATCGCATTTTCCCCTTACACACAAATTTCGATTTACGGGCATTGAGCAAAAGTGTTGAGCAGCGCTGAAGGTACCTATCGTAGCAGAAGTATAAAAGCATTGTTGATCATGATTTTCGAAAAAAAAGTCGGTAATTAGCCGAGATATTAACACTTAAAGACACGGACGGTTTGGACTTACATAATAATAGGGGTGGCGTAATCTATGCTCTATCGGTTTTTAAAAACCGATAACTAACTCATAAAACCGAAACTAAGCTTTAAAGTCTAGATCTAGATAACAAATTTTAAGGCTATATTTGTGTAATGCAATGCCCAATAGCAGTATAAAAGCAATAAACGCCAAATTGTTAAAAAAAGACTAATTTAATTAGGATTAATCACATAAATAATGGAATTCGCGACTAATTTGGATTGAGTGGCTCTCTCAATACACCTACTGCGTCTTTAAACGTTAACTAAAAACTTATATGAAAAAAACGCAGCACTGGCCAAAGTGGCGTTGTAACTTTGCGACGTCCTTTCAAAGTGCGCTTAGCACAATGCTAAATTTAAATTTTGAACAAGGGTTTTGCTTTAGGTATACTGTAAAAAAAAAGGATTATTACTAGGCTGAATTTAGGTTTATGAAATGCCAAATGAAGTTTAAATATGCACTACTTTTATAGTCAGCACCGAATTAAGATCACTTTAAACAGATTAGAATAAGATTAAAAAAAGAGTTATACAGAATAGCTATATTTTATATTATTTAGGTTCCATATCTCTTTGAACTGACATGGTATATCCATTTATACTTTTCTAGTATATACAGCTATACCCAACTCTACGTTGTATAGTTTATAGAAAGTCTTAGTATTCTTTTAGCAACGGTTTTTTTTAATAATGCACTTACTTAATTTATATGCTTCTTATTTCAACTGGACTGCACATTACTTAATTCATATATTATTGTACGGAACCCTCTGTGCGCGAGTAATACTCGCACTTGACAATTTATTTAATTATTTATTACTACTTAAACTTACTTTTATTAAAACTAAAATTGTGCTATGTTTAGAAGTTTTGAAATGTAAAGTAAAAGCCAAGTTTATTACTCAGGTGTTGCCACAGTCAATATAACTTCAGCGTTACTCATGTAGTTGCTTTTGCTTTATAGACGCGCTAGAAGTAGTTGAGTATGCAAAATATGAAGACCGGGAACTATGTTCAGATTCGTATACTTCATATCCTAAATAACTTAAAGATGCATTTTGTTGGAAGAAATTGTAGTCCTTCCTCCCTCCTTGCTATCTCCCTCAAGCGCCCTATTGAATAGCATACCGCGCACAGCATATTATCTAAGGAGTGAGTTGCATAAAATATGAGAATCGCTTTATTCTAATTGATATAAGCAAATATTAATATTCTGGATAATTCCAGTCTTTTTTATGGTCCAGTTGTTTTTTATAGACACCCCTCCCCCTTAAGGTATTGAGCGAATGGTGTGGAGACTTAATATTTATTTTTAACGGAGTGAATAGTTATTTTAATGGAAATTAGTAATTATATGTTATTACATTAAATAACAACAAAGGTAAAGTTAAAATTATTTTTTATTTTGAACAAATAAATCTGCAGATCAGGGGTCTTAACATCAGTTTTGCGAATCATTCGGTTTTTTTTTTAAATCTCACTTTATATAATACTTATTATCCTTCAATATGCAATTTAAATTTTTTTACATTTATTATAAGATTGCTAATGCTAAACATTTAGCTAACCGTTGTTATGCATTGAAAATATTATATTTGTTATATATATATATATATTATAAGACTTTTCAATGATTCCTGAACTTAGAAGCATCAGATTAAACATTTTTTTACGAAATGTGTTCTTGTAATTTTTTTCAAAGATACACTTCTTCGGGGGCGCTCTGAACCCCCATAATCTCATTAATTTCATTTTCGAAATTTTCTATTGATTGTGCTGTATCATGACTATTTTAAACCTTAGATTTCATTTTATACTCTGAGTATCAGTTTGGATAGGAATTTTATGTTATTTTAGTATCCAAACAGTATCCTTATTCACCTTACAAAGAAACTAGACGGATATGACAATCCCAAAACTTTCTTCTATCTCAAACATGTTGATACTTCCTGAAAAATGCAGCATTACCAGCGCCACCAGTTAGGTGATTTACACAAAAATTTAATGATGAACAACTTATGTCAACTTCTAATTGAATCTGAAATTTGATAAAAATCCGTACATCAGTTTCCGAGATAGAGCTATTGCAGAAATCGGAAAAATTCTGCATAGCAGCGCCACCTGTTGGACGATTAACACAAAAAACTAATTAGGACCAATTTATACTAGGGACAAACTGAATCTGGAGCTTGATGAAAATTCATGCATTAGTTCTTGAGATAGAGCGCTCACAAAATTTGTGTCACACACAGACACACAGACCGACAGACTCACAGACAGACTCAGACAGTTTTTGAGTAGAGTTATGGCCGAAATCGTAACAAAAATCTGCATATCAGCGTCACCTGTTGGGAAATATATACCGAAACCTAATAAGTAACAACTAAAGTGAACTTGGTAACTGAATCTGAAGTTTCATTAAAATCCGTGCATTACTTCTTGTGATAAAACTATTGCGGTAATCATGAATAATGCTGCATAGCAGCGACACCTGTTGGGCGATTTTCACCGAAAAGTAATCAGCATTAAATTATATCAAGGACTAACTGAATCTGAAGTTTTATGAAAATCCGTGCATTAATTCTTCAGATATAGCATTGTCGAAATCGTAAAAAGGCAGCATAGCAGCGCCACGCTTTGGAAGATTTACACCAAACAGTAATCAGAGCCACTTTATATCAAAGTCTAATTGAACCTAAAGTTTTGTGAACTTCTGTGAATTAGTTCTTGAGATAGGGTGCCCACAAAATTTTTGTCACATACAGACTCACAGAGTGACAGACAGACATTTTCTAAAAACCATCAAATAGTGTTCAGGACCTTCTATAACATGTAAATCCATCGAAAACCAGAAGTCGAAAATTTTCACGAATCCAATACTTTCTTCTTATAAAGATAGAAGATAATAAAAAAACATTTGCATCTGATGGAGGAATTGGACAAAATCTTATCTGACAATGATACATTTGAAATATAAACTGGATTTGCTATAATTTAATGCAACTGAAAAATCTATTTTTTTTACGATTTTTGTTTCGTATAAACAGTTATGGTGGCCATACTATAATATTTAGATGCAAGATCTTATCAAATTATAGAACCTAATCTGCTAAGTAGCCATAGCATACTAAAATCATCTAAAAATAGGCCCTAGTGTATAATCACCAGTGTGGAATGAATTTTGAACTTTTCGCATTGTACTATCCAAAATTTTTTTAGTAAATGGTATGGCACTTGGGCATCAAGTAGAACTAAAGAAGTTTAGCATATTCGGTGCAGAGGCTTTTTTAAAAGAATCAAACCGATATTCGCACGTCATCCAATATGAGTTGATATTATATTTGACCGATATGATGACGTATTCATAAAATATCTGTATTACTTTTTGCTAAGTAAAGGTCGATCTACAAAAAAAAATCCTCATTTCAAGTGATTCAATAAAAATTCTGTCAGATTTTTCGTAAATATTGAAAATAAATTCAATTTAGTACAATTTCTTATCAGTAGTGCTCTCACTATGCATAAACAGAAGATAGATATACAGGGCTATTAAGAATGATGAACCCGATTTAAATAATCATATTTTCGAAACTACTGCACATATTACAATAAGTGATACATGAATTTAAAGAGAAATATACCAAGTTTTTTTCAGTTACAAATGTTCGATGTGTGACCCTCTTGTTACATAGCACACGTCCAATCTGTAATCCAGTTTGCCCCAAACATTTTGTAGCATCACTCTATCAATGGTTCTGAATACTGCACAAATGCATTCTTTAAGTTCTGACAATGTCAAAGACATTGTTTATGTACCATCAATGCCGAAAACAAAGTGTTCAGAACTTAAAGAACGCATTCATTAAGCTTTCAGACCAGTGGCAGAATTATGCTACAAAATGTTTGGAACGAACTCGATTACAGATTGGACGTATGCCGTGTAACAAAAGGGTCACACATCGGACATTTGTAACTGAAAAAAACTTAGTATATTTCTCTTTAAATTCATGTATCACTAATTTTAATATGTGCAGTAGTTTCGAAAATATGATTTTTTAAAATCGGGTTCATCATTTGTAATAGCCTTGTGTATTTGTGGAGCCAACAAACAGTTTCAAACCGTTAGGTTCCTCATCGTGAAAATAATGTGAAAGCAGTTTTCGAAGCAGATACGAAAATGCTATGCCATCTACTTCGCGCAGTAAAAGGACTTCTAAGCACGCAGCGAAATACCCAAATATGCCTATTTTTGAGTGTTTTTACTATGCTATTGCTTATGAGTAGATTAGGTTATATTTAGATAAGATCTTGCATCTAAATATTACAGTGTGACCGTTAAAACCGTTTTCCAAAATAAAAACTGTAAAAACCTTATATTTTTTAATTCAATTAAAATTTAATGATTTCTGAGTGCATTACCATAAGTATCTATCTTATATTAAGATATTATTAATAAATATAAGGTATACAACAATCGTGATACAGCAGATAAAATTGAAGAATATAAATTAAAGATAAAATTCGAAGATAAAATTGAAGAGACTATGGGGGTTGAGAGCTTCCCTGAAGAAATGTATCTTTGAAAAAATATCAAGAATAAGCAGTTTATCAGAATTCCATTGCATAGAACCGTGTTTAATCTGATGCTTCTAATAATTGGAAGCTTCGAAGAACCTTATATATATATCTCTGTCTCTAATTGAAAAACAATGACATCCATAAATGGTATTGAGACCCCTGATCTGCAGATTTACTTTTTAAGAAAAAAATATTTTTAACTTTGCCTTTACTGTTACTTAATATAATAACATATAATTACTAATTTCCATTAAAATAACTAATAACTGTCGTTTAAAATAAATATTAAAACTGTCCACAGCATGCGCTCAATACTTTAAAGAGTCTATAAAAAACAATTGGACCATAAAATAGACTGGAATCATCCGGAATATTAATATTTGGACTCTTATGAGCTTATATCAATTGTAAAAATACGGTTCTCACATTTTGTCCATTCACTCCCTCCTTGTACGTGGACTATATGCTGTGCGAGACATGCTGGAACGTAGTTGCTGGCCCTCATATTTTGCATACTGAACTACATCTAGCGACTGCACTATTATAGTATTGGGTCATTCCATGTCAGTTCAGGCAGGCATGTAACCCACCATCACAGATTTTGATGAAACTGCGTGTGTTTGTTCCTTTTATTAAGATATGATTCCCAGTAATTTTTTTTACTCCTTGGTCAAATAGTTTCTGAGAAAAAAATTGTCAAAATTTTGAAAACTGCCATCAGTTGGCATTCTTGACTGCTCGATTTTCAAATGTAGCATGACATAAATATGATCATATTTCAATATCTATTCCACAAATCATCTTCAAATAATTTATGCATAATATATAGGGTACGTATTTTATGAAAAAAAATACTGTTACGCTTATATAACATTTTAAGTGTGTCTAAAAAAATGTTTAATCTTTGAAGTCGTGATTTGTTTATGAAAAATAATGCATTACCTAAAATAGCATTATTAACAAAAGGCGGTATTTTTATTAAATTTATTTTTTGTGGGGGATATACTTAAAGGTGTCCTTTACCTGATTCTGAAATAAAAGTAGTGGGATTTTGGGTGTTTTTAGTAGTATTTCATATTTAAAAATATTTTGAGGCGTATTTCAAATCAAATCAAGCAGAGTCATTCCATGTCAGTTCGCCTAAGATATTTAATTCACTGTCACAAATTTCAATGAAACTGGGTATGTTTATAGCTCATTTTAAGACAGGATCAAGGAAATTAAAGGTGATTACAAGTAAAATATTTTTTAAGATAAAAAAAAATCTAAATTTTGAAATTTTTTAAAAAATGTTTTTAATGGCAGATCTATATTCAAAGACTGCATAAAAAAAAGTCATTTCAATATAAAATTACTAAATAAGTTTCAAATAATGTATATGTGACAAATAATGTATGCAGATTATTATTTATTGTTGTTTGTCATGTTTAAATGCTAAGAGTGTGTTTAAACTTGTGAATTCTTAAAATCAAGAATTTTGTGAAAAATAATGTGTTAATCAAAAATTTATTATTAACCGAAGGCAGGCTGTTATTACTTTTTTTAATTGTACGTAAAAATATCTTTTCAATAGTTATAAAATAAAAATAGTGAAAATATGAGCAATTTTAACAAAATTTTCATAAAATGTGATTGTTTAATGATAATTATTGAAGCTTTTCATGCTAAGATGTACTAAAATGACTACGATATCGTGTATTTCTACTCTTGCTTAAATATAATACATACAATAATAAAATAACAAATATTATTTACAGCAATAAAAATTAAATTAAATAGTACCAGTTCCTTTACCAACACTACATTGCTCAACAGCCGACTTAAAATCAACAGCCCGCACTCTTATTGAAAAATACTTTCAACTGTTCAAATAATAAATAAACTGCATTTAAAAATTTTAATATCAACTTATTATCTTAAGACGATAATAATAACTAAACAACATGATGAATTTATAAATCAGCTTTTAATTGAAAAGTCATGAAATGGTCCCTTTAAATATTGTTGTTCATCGAGTCAATCAAAACAAATTATATAAAAAAAAAATAGTGAGCCTAATATGCTGACTGCAATGACACTTCTAACAAAACTAATTAATTCATTACCATCTGAAATCAAACCCGAAAGATCAAAAGAAAAAAAAAATCATCTGTAGTGTGAATGTGACATACTCAGTGGTTGTTGAGGTATGTCTTTGTGACATTTTCACCTGTGCTTCAATAAAATATAAACATGTAAGCTTTTTTCATTCATCCAAATTAAGTAAAACAATTATAAAATTTTGTTGTCATTACACCAGATGTTAAATTTTTCGTTACATACTATTAGATAAGTTCTTTACTTTTAGACATTATTGACATAATATCATAAAATTTGCTATATGTATTTTCTGTAAGTGTATAAACAATATATATATGCTTTATTAAACATAAATGAATAATTTTTAAATAATTTGTTTGAGAAAAGGGATATATATACACACATATATATGTTGAAAATCCATCTTTCAGCAATATTGTGATGAAATAAATCAAATTACCGTAATTTCCGGTGTATAGCCCGCGGATCATACAATCGTGTTTCGACCCAGAAATTTTTAAAAATAAAATGTAACTTTTTAGATCACAGTAAATATTGGTCTTCAAATACTGAATAAAATTTCTGGGTCCAAACTGAATTGTTTGATCTGCGGGCTATACACTCGAAATTACGGTACATATCATTAGAAACTGAATAAAGTTACAAAAGTGCAACTCATTAAGTTTTAAATATTTTTTTAGATATAGTTATTTGAAAGATATAAATATAATGGATTATGCATTTTTTGCATATATTAAAGCACAATACGTCAAAATTTTCTTCAACAGAGTGAAATTTGGTTTTTTTTTCAATATTAGCAGCTCAATGCTAAATTTTCAATATTAACAGCCAAATATGAGTTTAAAGATTAGGACTGTCATTTTGAAAATTTCTATTGGGCGGTGAGGAGCTAGTGATTTTTCTCTTTTTTGGAAAGGGATAATTGCTCTTCGCCCTAGAAGTTTTACTAAAAAACAATATTGTTTATTTTTTTCCTTAAGAAACGAACATAAAAGATAATTTGAAAAATAAAATAAATGTATAAATAAAAATATTTCCAGGGATGATACATTGGATAGGTTTTACATTTGAAAATATTGATAATTTTAAATATGATTTAAATACTACTAAAACCAACCAAAATCCCACTATTTTTATTTCAGATCCAGTTATAATGTAGTATTGTGTACAATTTAAAATTAAAAAAATAGTCATAGAAACTCCGCCTCTGATTGATAAAGATTTTTTAATAATTTCATTATTTTTTGTAAAATATTTTTTATTTCAAAGATTATACAATTTTTTAGACACATTTAAATATTTTTTAACATTACAGCAATATTTTTTTCATAATCTACATACTTTATTTACCTTGCTTAAATTATTCGAAGAAGATTTCTTTATTAGTTATTGAAATATGATTTTATATATAAAATGAGGCCTTTGAAAATTGAACAATCATTAATGGCAACTCGTGGCATTTTTCCAAAATTTTGATAATTTTTTCTCATATGTTCACTATTTTTATTTTATAACCATTTAAAAGATATTTTTACGTACAATTAAAAAAAAGCAATAACACCCTGCCTTCGGTTAATAATAAATTTTTGATTAACACATTATTTTTGACAAAATTCTTGATTTTAAAAATTCATAAGATAAAAGACACTCTTAGTGTTTAAACATGATAAAAAACAAGAAATAATAATCAGCCTACATTATTTGTCACATATACATTATTTGAAACCTATTTAGTGATTTTATATTGAAATGACTTTTTTTTTTTTAATGTAGTCTTTAAATAGCAAACTGTCATTAAAAAAATTTAAAACAATTTTTCAAAATTTTGATATTTTTTATCTTAAAAAATATTTTACTTAGGATCAAGAAAATTAAAGGTGATTACGTCTTAAAATAAGCTATAAACAAACCCAATTTCATTGAAATTTGTGACAGTGATTAAATGGCTTAGGGGAGCTGACATGGAATGACTCTGCTTGATTTGATATGAAATGCACCTCAAAATATTTTTAAATAGGAAATACTACCAAAAACACCCAAAATCCCACTATTTTTATTTCAGAATCAGGTAAAGGACACCTTTAAGTATATCTCCCATAAAAAATAAATTTAATAAAAATACCGCCTTTTGTTGATAATGGTTTTTTTGTTAATGCATTATTTTTCATAAAAAATTCACGACTTCAAAGTTTAAATATTTTTTTAGACACACTTAAAATGTTATAAGCGTAACAATATATTTTTTTCATAAGCTGCGTACCCTAATTATTGTGCATAAATTATTTGAAGATGATTTGTAGAGTAGATATTGAAATATGATTATATATATGACATGCTACATTTGAAAACCGAGCTATCAAGAATGCCAACTGAGGGCAGTTTTTCAAAATTTTGACAATTTTTTTCTCAGAAACTATTTCACCAAGGAGCAAAAAAAATTACTGGTGATCATATCTTAATAGTAAGAACAAATACACGCAATTTCATTAAAATCTGTGATGGTGGGTTACATATTGATATTTTACTGCCTGATTTGACGTGGAATGCCCCTATTGGAACATTTTAGTTAAACCAAGAGTTTTACCTTTATTTGTTTTGCGTGCTAAAAGCGTAGGAGACTCTTTTGTCTGCCAACAAAACGATCAGAATTTCATTTGTCAACTGGAAAGGTCGTGGAAGTTCATTGTGAAAATAATCTTACACAAAGAAAAATAAAAGACCAAAACCTCAAATGAAATTACAAAGAATGAGCTTAAAACTTAGTAGGCCATTCGGCAATCATTTTTGAAATGAGTCAACGATTGCGATGGAAACAATAACTTAGTATGACGCTGCGAATGATTTCTCACGTGAATTAAAAAAACTTATGTAAAAAATGTAATCTAGAAAAAGGTTGCAAATAAATTACAATTTAGTTTTCGGTCATTGTGTAATGTTGTAAATGCATTTTTATTGGAAATGTAGTACGAAGTTTTGGTGAGACTTTAATTTATGATTTGATGTAAAAATAATTTTTTATTACATCGTTGCAGGATTTTTCAACATTTTATAATCACAAGTCATTTATAAGATAAAAATAAAATCGATTTCAAGGAATTATTTCGTACCTTAAGGTAGTGATATATATTTATTGTACGCCAGTTAGAGATTTTAAATAATAGTGGTTTAGCAAAGGAAAAAAATAGTTTTTTGAGGTAACGCGTTTTCGTTATCCACATTTACACTAAATCACATTCTTGCCATTATGCCGCGCTATAGGCGAAGATATATTACAATTGTCACGAATCCCTGTAATAAAACTGTACATCATAAGACACAGTTTTAAATACAGAAAGTAATACCGTATTTATGTATGCTTTAAAAGCGTATTGCAATTTCGTAGCGACTAGCCAACTTTTACGAATGTTAGAGCCTCTAAAGAAAAATAAGTAAGAAATACAGAAGTACAAACGAAAAACTACCATTCCATTTTTGGATCCTAATGAAATGCATATGTGACTACCACCAGTATGAGTCCTTATTAAGAAAAAAACGAAATTATCAAAATGGGAGCTTGTGTTCAACTCTGAAGTTCTCTTTATATATATATATATATATATATATATATACATATATACTAGGGGGCTCTGCCCCCTGCTCTCTACGCTCACCCCCCCCCCCCCCCCCCCGCGTAATCACTTCTCGATTCCGTTCTTTATCGCGAAGCAATCTCTATTTTCTAGCCATCCCCACCCGTAATTGTTTCATAGGAACGCGAAACAATTACGGCTCGCTGGAGATCTTTACTGGGGATCGCTTCGCGATCCCTTATTTTCTATGTTTTCAATTTTTAGAAACCACTTGGTAAAAACGCGCTACTCCCCAACTCCTGATAATTTTATTTCCTTATCTCCAAGCACATAATCATTAGAGCTGACAGAGTTTCCAAATTATAAGAATTATTAAACATAAAATCATTAAAATAAAAATCAAAAAACCCGACTGCGTGAAAAGCGAACTAATTAATTATTTCTCATCAATGTGAAACTATTTTTTTTATATTACTTACATATATATATTTTTATTATTTACTTGTATTGATGACTTTTAAGTTGTGATTAATTCTTAGTTCCTATCTATAAATACTGTTTTGATGAGGCCTATAGATGTCTATGAAGGTTAGAGTTAAAGTAAAGCTGGAGATCCTACCTACACAACTTTCAGGTTGTCGAATATTTAAACAGAGCTTCTGACTGTAAAATTGTCAATGAAACATCGCCTTAATTTTGAAAGACCTATCCAATGAATAATATGCCACTCAATAGGGTGCGTAAAATATTTTTTCGTCTCTACCGCCATTTTTTATTTTATGGCCGCCATTTTGAATTTATAAGGAAAAACCTAGCCTATAACCATCGGACGGTTAAGAAGAATCAATAGAGACCTCATTCATTAAAATTCATCCAACCGTTGGGACCCTTCTTGGCAATCGCGTAAAAATAAAAGTGCCCTGTTAAACTGATAGCACTGAGGTTACAGGCTATCCACACTAATTGCATGTTATAGTCTTTTTTCAAAGAATAATGCCCCTCGAAAATTAAATTAAGGTGGGGGATTAGCCAGCCCTCCTGTTTCGCATCTTTATACTTAACCAATGAGCCTCCAAATCTCTTCAGGGAAGCGCCTTGTCAGAATAAATCGGTATACCAAATTTGAAGCAAATGGGATATAAAACCCCATTTATCTAAATTAAGGGTGGGGGTATTAGCCGCCCGTTCCCCCCCTTTATGCTTAGCCAATAAACCTCCAAATCTAATCAGGGAAGCTCCTTATCAGAATGAACCTAGAAAAAAATTGAAGCAAATCGGATATTTCTATCAAGAATTATCGTGTTACGTACATACGCACATACAGAGCCTGCGGGCGTAGTATTAATTAAATAATCCTCATACCTCCCTCATAAAAAAAATAGCAGAAGGCTATCGAAACGCAGATGGTCCCCCCCCCCTTTTTTTTTTCATTAGTTAATGGAAATTATCTTCTTTCTGTAAAAATCTTTTTTGCCATCGACTACTGAAAAAACCCCAAAAAGCATGTCTGTCGAAATGCAGAAAATTCTTCCCTTTAACCGCCCATCCTATCTAAATTCTCTATTTTCATGGTTTTCGCCACGTACAATTCCCGCTAAGGAAAGTCAGAAAGTTTTGACCAATAAGACGGTAACTACACAGATTTTCATTGGTCCATTTACAAATCGTTTGGCTCAGTTCCAAATAGTTATGTTTATATATATACAGAAGGATATACACCAGTGAACCCGTGCGAAGAATTCGCATTTAGCTGCTGCACTTACTTCCCTAACCTCCTCCTGCCTCCTCTATTATTCCCTCCAGCCTCCTTTATTATTCCCTCCAGCCTCCTCCGTTATACTCCCCACCTCCTCCATTATACACTCCCTTATCTCTGCATTTCCCTAATTTTTAATTTAAGGGAAATTTTAAATAAACAAAGCCTTTTACAGAAAAATCAGTATGCAGTACCAGATGTGGACAAAAAATCTTATCCAATGATACCTCATTCATCCTTGTACACTTCCTATTAGTTAATTTCAATATGCGATGTCAGATGTGGGCAAAAAACCTTATCCAATGATACCTCATTTATCCTTGCACACTTCCTATTAGTTAATTTTAATATGCGATGTCAGATGTGGGCAAAAAATCTTATCCAGTGATACCTCATTTATCTTTGTACACTTCCTATTAGTTAATTTTAATATGCGATGTCAGATGTGGGCAAAATATCTTATCTAGTGATACATCATTCATCCTTGTACACTTCCTATTAGTTAATTTCAATATGCGATGTCAGATGTGGGCAAAAAATCTTATCCAATGATACCTAATTCATTGTTTTACGCTACATATTAGTTGATAAAAAGGGATGTTGGCAACATAAATAATATGCGTAGCAATCGACTGGTTTCGAATATTTACCACTTATACCCTGTGTTTCGGCGTAAATACCCTTGAAGAAGAAATCAAATGTATTGTTTATAATTTAAGTCTGTTTATCGTTTATTATATGAAACATAATTATAAAACTGATTGATTTCTTCTGACAGAAAATCTAATTTGTTTATAATCCTGGCTCTTGATCAGTATTTATGAGTAATATTATGATTTCAACGTCATTTAATATAGATTTACTAGCTTTTATAATAATTTTGAATTCTTGATGATGATTTATTAGTAATTTAATGACTTCGTGATTTATTGATATACCTTTATGAGTTATATTTATTTTGGTATCATTTAAATAGATTTATTAGTTTTATAATTGCTTGGATGTCATTTAAATGAATATTATAGCTATTTATAATAATTTATAGCTAATTTAATGTGGTTTAGGATATTATTGTTAAAGTAATTGCAGAAGATTTATAACCTGCATATTGTAATTTTTATTTTATTTTTTATTTTTTTTATTTTTTTTGTATAATAGGCATCATTTAGGAAAAGGTAAGTCTAGACTCTGCAACCAAGCAGAGTACATGTAACTTGGTTCTGTTAAATACAGAGAATTGTACTATTATGGAACCATAGGATTAATGATTAACTTCTAATGATGCATGGAATTTACATATACTATTTCATTTTTATTAATAAACTATTTAATCTCTAATCGCTCACCCACCTCACTTGGATTTTGTGATTTATTTGACACTTGAATTATCGGTGTCCCTCTGTATTAAAAAAAAAAAAAAAAAAAAACTATTTTTAGTTTATCTTTATTATCACTTATACTTCGCCATATTTCCTTGATGATTTTATCTATAAAAGTCGTAAAATGATTTAAAAATGGATTAAATACCTAATCTGCCCGCGGTTTTTAGAAAATCATTCCAGTTATTGCGACCGTAGTCTGTAACATATTCGACAAACGGGAATACAGTCTGCAGCTTCGTTTTTCATGTTCACTCACACATATGCACATACAAATCTTGATTACAATACTTTCCTCGCACTTATGCGTTCGAAAAGTAAAAAAACGAAACAAAAAACATGCATATGAATATGGTTGTCTGCATGCAAGCCGGTTAAAAATTCATCCTAAAACTGGTAAATTTCCTTTGTTCATATGTATGCAAAATATTATTGGGCCCTCATACATATTCCTATCATTTTATACAGAAGAATAATTACGACGAAAGAAAAATGGCGCGGAGGTGTTTCTCTTTTTGTACTATTTAATTCAGCGGTTGAAGTTGCTCTGATTAAGGAACCATTTATGAAAAATGAAGAAAATTAAACTGAGACGAAATCATTTATTTAAATTTTTCGAACGAAGCACTGAAAAGACTGATGACAATTAAAAGTTTGAATACAATTAATGTGCAGTCGAGGAAAAAAAAAGTAAACACCACTTACTAACTCTGCAAAAAATTATCGCCGAAGAAAATTACTGGTACCACATGATTGGTAATAAAGTCTACTTTTAAATGACGTATATAAAATTTGCTTAGGGACCCATCTACATATCAAAACAAACCATAACTTTGTTTTTTTTCAATAGCAGTACACAGTTCTGACACCATAAATTAACTCTACACCCTTCAATTAGCCTAAAAACAAATTTTTATGCAATTCGCACGATAAGTTTCCGAGAAATTATTTTAAAAGGAGCGTATTTTAGGGGTTGTATTAAAATTGAAGTTCGGTACTCCATTGTTGACCGAGAGAGCTTCCTTCTTAATCAAGGCATCTTAAGTGCCACTCAGGTAGTCATTGAAGTCTTCTAGATTACAGTATAGCATACGGAAATTCAAAATATCTAATCACTTCACTTCTATCATAGACGGACCCTTAAACCATCATTTTGCCGTTTTTTAAGCATAATTTGAAAACTACTTGGAAGAAAAATGTGAAATTTTGGATTTCCATAAAGCAGGACTTAATCAATCTAAATCAATCAAAAAAATTGTAGGCTGCAATTCATAATTCTTTCAAATATTAATTTCATAATTCATAATTTCTATCATAAAATTATAAAAATTGCAAATTCAACATATTTATGTTTGGGTACTTTAGTACATTGCTACACCAAAAATTAGCACATTAGGAGTATAATTTCAGGAGATATTAATAAAAATATGAAAATGTAATTTAACATTAGACGCACTAAATTTCGAATGTTTATAATTCAAAAACTTATCATTCAAATGACTTTAAATTTGGCGTCTAGGCATAGTTTGAACCGAAGATTTAAAATATTATGTTAAAATTGGGTATTGTCATTGAAGAAAATGAAGTGTGGGTTCGTTTTAATATGTAGATGGTCCCCTAAG
Organism: Maratus speciosus; assembly: GCA_963932465.1. Lineage (NCBI taxonomy): Eukaryota > Metazoa > Arthropoda > Arachnida > Araneae > Salticidae > Maratus > Maratus speciosus. Next base: position 379,979,421 of record OZ010800.1, read on the forward strand.
AAAATTTTATATACATTATTTAAATGAAGACTTTATTTCCAACCGTTAGGTACCAGTAACTTTCTTCTACGATAATTTGTTTAGGAGTTAGTAGGGGGTGTTTACTTTTTTTTTCCAAGACCATACATGGATTACAAAGTTATTCCTTAACCGACATAGGTTCCTTTAAGTAAATGTAAAATATTACTATCACTAATAAAATCATAAGACGAAACGCCATTCTTTTCCCCTTGATTCAACATAAAATATATAGTAAAGCGAGGAGAGTCTGCGCACCTTTCAAAAAAATAATAATAAAAAATCTAAATATTAATATTTTGCTAAACTATGCATGAATAATTTTGACTTCATTTGTTTTTTATGCATTTCCATTGTTATTTTGTTGTTATACTGTAAATTAATAGAACAGCAGTAATAAAACCAAGAAAACTATTTTGCGCAATCTCTCCTTACAGGGTAGGAGAGAACGCGCACATGGGTAGGAGAGATTGCGCACACAGGTAGAAGAGATTGTTATTAATAATAACTACAATTAAATTGTTAACAATAATAATTACACTTAATTGACATTTTGTGAGTAAATATTTTTGTATTAGGAGTGAATATTTCAACCAAATGTTTAAATAATAAATAAAACAAATAATTTTAACAACAGTTAAAATTTTTAATTTAAAAAGATTAAAATATCAGAAAAAGCAAGCCTTACTAAGATTACAAAAAAACATTCACCTAGTAGATAACATGTTTAACTTGAAAATTACTTCATTTCGATTTCCACAGTTTCATTGTATTTTGTTTGCTAACCGAAGTTGTCGTCGTTCACAATCGATGCACTTATTATTGTAAAACGTGCATCTTACGTGCAATCACCTGCAACAAGCAATACATTGAATCCAGTCAGTTGTCAAAAATGTCTCCTGGTACAGATCCTGATACTCAGTGCACTCATCCTCATTGACCTTCGTTTTTTTTCCCTTGAGTTTTTTTATCCCACTTTTTGTAAAAGCACCTTATCTTCGGCCTTTTTTTTTTTTTTTTTTTTTTTTTTTTGTAGCGGCATCCTTCTTAAATCTTTTTTCATATATATTTTGTGGATCAGTAACATTGGTTGCACTCTGTTTCCTTTTGATTTCAATGGCATTACACTACTTGGAATGAGTGAAAGCTTTTCCAAAACATTGTATTACAAAATTTATTTTAGTTAACAAAATTAATTTATTAGCAAATTAATTGCTCATAAATTAAATAAATAAATAAATAAATAAATAAATATATATATATATATATTTAATTAAATTATTAACAAATATATTATTAATTTATTAACAAAAATAATTTCATAAAATTTATTTAATAACAACTGTATTATTAATTTATTAATAAAATTTTTATCTGCAAAAGTACTTTTTTTTGCAAATTAATTTATTGCCAAATTTAGTTTTGATAATTATGTGTTTTTCCGAAATTATTTCAAAATTGATTCATCCATATATTTTACGCGTAATTTGCAATTCATACAAATTTATCAATAAGCTGTGTTATCTCTCCTAGCACTTAAACTTATGGGGAAATGCGCCATCTCTCCTAAGTAGCAGATGCGCAAACTCTCCTATTTTGGTAGGAGAGATTGCGCGGTCTTTTATTTAAATACGGCCACTTCTAAAATGAATTTCTGGTGTTCGCATACTTAGTCCAGGTTAGTAGTTTATAAGAAATTGTTTAAGTTCAAAATATTTTGTATTATTGACGCTCTATAAAAATTCTGACGAACAGTTATGAAAATTCAAGCACTTACTTTGGAAAAAATACCAAAATAGCACTGCTTTATCCAAGACGCTTGGAACAATAAATATGCACATTCATGTAGACACTGCACTAATGCTGCTGTACAACTACCTGGAGTCGCTGGGCGCGCACTCTACTCCTTCCCGTCGAATCTCTTTGTGCGCAATCTCTCCTACTGCGCGAACTCTCCTCGCTTTACTATATGATGTGAATTTTAAAAAGCCTACAGTCTTACTTAAAAGGAGACTAAAGTAATGAAAAAAAAATATTTTAATAACTAAATGTTGTTTAATTGTACAAATACGTCAGGTTCTTTTGAAAATGAGAGAGTCAATAATTACTAGAGTTGAAAGTAGAAGTAGCAGCAGCAGAGCAAATATATATTATTATTAATTGCAATTTAATTTATTTTATGACATCACACTGTTCTCATATGTCACTTTTCATGGGTAGAAGAAAATATTTAACTGCCGTACTTCAAATTTTAATACGTCGCTTTGCTAAAGTTTTCAGGATTTATTTTCAGGATATTGAACCATAAACTGGGGATATTGTACGATAGGGCGTCGTTACATGCTTGATTGTTTTTGCACAGGATATCTACAGATTCTCTTATAGTGGATGCCTAATAATTAGATGTTGGGAATATGATTTTAGCTTGATCAAAATCTATTGCGGTATTCTGATTGAAATTTAAACGAGAGAGAGCTGTGAATTGACTGCAAAATTTTATATCTGCTTTATGTTCTTTTATTCTTTCTTTGAGTTCTCTTTTGGTGATTCCTATGTACTCCATTAGTCTATTGTTGTCAGTTCTAAAAGGAATCGTATATACACCAGCAGATTCATCTTTCGGTGTTGGACCTGTTTTCGTACAAATTAACTTTTTAATTTTCTTGGTGGGCAAGCTATTAAATGTAACTGTGTATGATTGTAATGTGTACGCCTGTGTATGCTTTGCTCAAAGATTTTTTATTTGAGTTATGTATTTCATAGCTGAACCATATTTATATAGTACACTAAGAGACTTTTGTAAAATATAAACAAATTTATATACAGGGATACACAAAGAACCGGTTACATTGCCGTCTATGGATAGTAATTTCTGAAAGTACATATTCAGCTATGTTGTTGGTTATTTTCCTGAGTAAACTTTTTAAACTGAGGAGTATCTTAAAATCTGTAGATAATATAAAGGACTGTGCAAAATTATTCGAGTGAATTACCGTCTGTTGGCAGAAATTTTTGAAGACTATGTTTAGCATTTTGTACCTAAGCTCAATTTTAGCACACTATGTAGTGTTATATACAAATCTATGGATTATATATTAGAATGCACAAAAGAGTTCGAGTACTTTTCTGGCTATAAACGGTAACTATTGAAATATAGTTTCACCATTCTAAACGTTGAAGTTCCATTGCAGTATGCTTGTAGCGTTGGAAAGTGTTTCATAATCTATGTTGTACGCATTATTTTTATTTCTTATTTAAAACTTTTTTGCATCTTAAAACCCGAATTTCTTTTGAACTGATATTGAAAAATTAATACCTCATTGGCAGAGGTGTTCAGATGCCAGTGGGTTTTATCTCTCTATTCTAAAAAAAAGTAACTACCGCTGTCACCGCCACCGCCGCCGCCGCCGCCGCCGCCGCCGCCGCCGCCGCCGGTTTTGAAATTTTTGTGACCGGAGTTCTTTCTTCGTTAATATTAAAAAAACTGTTGCATACAAAAATATAAAAATCGGTAGTATTATAGAAAAATGTTTGTTAAATACGCTGATGCAGACAGTTTTCAAATCGAAGAACTATTTTAAAAGATATTTAATGCCAAAGTTGGACAAAATCGTTCCATTAAAAAAGTTTTATAGGAGCAAAAACTGTACATAGGAATTTAATCATTTTTAGATCATTTTATGCGTCAGAATTTCCCGGTGTGCAGATTGCAGTTAGTTTTTTAATTTGAATAATTTTTCGAGGTTTTATTTCTATTTTAAATTCAAATTTTCAGCATTTCGAGAGATATTTTTTACAAATTTTAGAAAATTGTATTAATTTAAACTGTTGCCAGCTGTATAAACAGCGCAAACAGTAATGTTTGCTTCAAATTAAAAATTTATTTTACACGTGACTATTATAAACAAAAAATATAAAAAGCAGGAACTCATTGAAAATTACGTCATAAAAACTATAGTTACACGTGAATTTTAAATGAGAAAGAATATTGTAAAATAATAAATTCAGTAACATGCGTTAGAAGTCCTAAATAGGAGAATTTACGTCATATTACACTTATTACGTAAAATGAACAAAAAATAATATTGCAAAACAGTTTTAATTTAAAAATTGCGCGAGACATTTACTTGACATTTTAAGATGATCATAATATTTCATTTCTAACAAAAGTATTTTGACGTAATTATTAAAAAGAGAAAGAAAAGTTTGGTGAAAATTACGTCAGATTATAATTGTCAGATTCAAATTATAATTCAATCTTCCGAAATCTTTTTAAAGCCGATCAAATTAGCGTGCTGTTAGAGTCTGCAGTGTCTGAACGGGGGTTGACGAACGTAGCTCGTAGAGGGCAGAGCCCCCCAGTTTTCAATAAAACAAAGTCGGTTACTATAAGTTTCAATGTTTCCATTTCTTTAATCGAAATCTGACATTGTTTTTCAAACAACCGGGTGTAAACATAATTTGGTATTGATCCATTTTAAACGTTATAGATTTCAAGAGATTTCAATACTTAATATACAAAGGGTGTATAAAATATGCATGTTTGATCAGGGTTCCCAAGAGTCCTTGACTGTTTATACAACTTTTTATGGATAGTAATTTTTGCCTTATTTACCGCAAAATTTCTGTTATTAAATAAGGCGGAAGTTACCATTCGGAAATAGTGGCATTCAAAAAAAAGGGACAATGTAAACATTGATCCGGTGTATGCTACCATTCTTTGTAATTTAAGGGTTAATAAATGCGCATGTACATTTTGGAAACATTTTATAATAGTTGTGCGCTTGAACGATGTCTAACTATATCTTAGTTCGGACGTATAGAGACTATGTGAGACTTGTCTAGTGGTTCAGATGCTGGCTACAAGTCAAAAGGTGATAGGTTCGAGTTGCGTTTCAATCTTGATTGATCTAGTGCAGCGATACTTATCCTGTTATTCGGCGACCTTTTTTTGCCCGGTCCGAGACACATTAACATTAGTCAATTTCTATAAAATTAATAGAGATATGCATAAAAAGTATTTAAGACCTTGACTGCTGCTTTATGTATTTTCTCATGGGAAGACAAAGTAAGTCCTGTTATTCATAATTAATATAAAATTATGTTAAAACATCTTAAATGTTATGTTAAAAAAAAGTCTTCCTTATTCAAAAGTTCTTTTTACGTGTGCTATTTGTGCTACAGGGATTGCTAAATTTCTTGATATTCAACGCTAATCAAACATTTGTTCAAATTCATTGAATTTTCTCTAAATATTTCTACATTTAAAAAAAAACTAAAAACTTTCTGCATTGAGCGAAAAACAGATTTATAAGAAAAAATCTCCTGATTCTTTTTGCTTTAGAATTTGGAATTTGTGCGTTGATATATTATTGTGTTGTGCGCTTATTATACAGCTAATACTGTTTTTAGGATTGCACGTTTGTCTCAGAAAAAAATGTCACCAAACTATGACAACAAACTAAACAACAAATTTAGAGGCCTATTTTGAGGACACTTGCAATAGAAATCTACCAAGAATTTTATTGTTTGAAAACAGAGGTGTTCTTTTTTGGTAACATTCCTTCTGCAACAAAAGTTCAAACATACTGGTAATACTAACTTTATAATATTGCTTTGTTATACTAGTTTTGTTATCTTATTATTAACCATTTGGAAAAATGGTTATTGTACTCGTCAGAATAGGAAATCAAAAGCATATCTGAAGCTTTTTATTGGTTTAATCCGCATTTTATTCGTTTTCTGATGGGTCTATACAGTAATCTGTATTTCCCTTTACTTTCAACAGAAATGGATACTACTCTTGCCACCATGACAAAAAAGTAATAAAAACTACAAAAAAAAAAATTAATAACTCAGAAACAAATTGAGATACAGCTTTCAAACAAATTGCATTTAAAAGTACATTTTTTTCTCTATACGACAGTGTAAAGAGTAATATTGTGGGATGTTTAGAAGTTTAAGAATGAAATTTCATTTAAAATGGGTCGTCAGACTTCTATGATGGAAAAGCCTTTTCCTGAACAGCCAATGAAATGCTTGGATAATACGTAAGTTTCAGGTGGATAATACGTAAGTTTCAGGAAATCTGACGAGTTGCAGGCGATTTTTGTCGCTTGCAATTTTTACGTGTAATAACGCTATTAATGTTTAATTCATGGCGTACGTAATGTAGGATCAACTCCGTGCTATTTTTTATGTCTTAAATTTTAGTTTTTGAGAAAATCCTTTTCCAAATAGTCGTTGTAATTTGTTAAATTGCTTTTTTTTTTCTTTTTTAATCCTGGTAGCTGGCAGCAACACTCTTCATCAATGCTCTTAAAAGAGCGTTGCTGCCAGCTTGACGCCACAAACATATGTTTGCGGCCAGTGTTTGCGTATGTGTTTGCGTATGCTCATCTAGTTTGTTGTATTCCGCTTTAAACAGATATCTTAGCCGACGTGAGCAAAATATGACTCTTGGGCCTCTAACCAACTGTACATAAATTGTTTTTTTTTTTGTTTTTTTTCCGTATACAAAAAAAAAAAAAAAAAAAAAAAAAATCCCGAAGACATGTGTTTTGAAAATTAAAATTGAAATATTCGTAGCTATTATAAGGTCAGAAAATATTCAAATATCAGTACCATTTTCTTATTTATAAGCACTCATTTAAAATTGTGTTGTAGCATAAAAAATATATTCATTTACAAATTAAAAATTGTTATGAAGTATCTCAAAGAAAAAAAAAATAAACGATATGATAAATTGAGTTGTTGGTATTCCTGACGAATAGCTGCCAACATTTATTTGTTGTTGTTGTTTTCACTATTTCAAAATAATGATCTTCGTCTTATATTTTCGCGTTTAACTAAAGCGAAAATTAGAAATTGAAAATAGTAGTAAAAGTGTAAATCTTAGCAGCTATATGTAATGAATTTCTGGATCAATGAATATTTTTTAAACTTTAAAAGACACTGAAATAGACTAATGAAAATTATTGTTTTCAGTATCATAACATATTTTGATACATCGTGATAACGTTTAACTGCTTAAATCCAGGTCTTCGCACAATACTTACTTTAGAAAAGAATATAACTTATTTCAAACCATAAACCATGTAATCTATCGTCAATTTCCGTAGAATTAATAGTCTCAAAATACAACAAATATTAATACTAAACAAAAATTCATTTATAAAATCACGAATTGATAGACAAAATTGCAATTAACCCATTTTTCCCTCGCTCGCCCATTGTTAACTAAAACCAATATCTTTTATTCGAAAAAGCAGCCAATATTTAACTCGCTTACCCCTTTTCCATGCATATCGAGAAAAAAAAAAATGTTAACAACATTTCGAAATTTCTTGTCTGTTTTGATATTAACGTTTAAAGGCGTGGTGTCATATAGCACTCTTGTAAAAGCACTTTCACTTGTTCTGCAACATAACGGTGTATTTTCATTTGGCAGGCATGCTTAACCAGCACTCATTTAACTGGACAATAGGAATTTCTTCCCAGGCCTTTTGTATAGACATTTGTTCCGTTCACAATGCCCCTGTAATCTCGTCTCGGAATCAAAAACTGACCTAGAATTCCACCTCGAAAAGATATCGCTTCCTATGTTGCCACAGGTCGAAGTATAAATACTGTGAGCAATTCTGAAATGGTTGGATACGAAATTGAAAGTGGACATTGTAGGATTAGAGGAACAAAAGGGGTTTATTCTTTAAAGACATTCTTTCAAGATGGTGCTGAAGGTAGCGTGGCATTTTGTTTTATATTTTCATTACGGAAATTTTTAAACTAAGTTTTTGGAAAATGCGCGAGAATTTTAATCTTGAATGAAAGCTAAAAAAAAAATTGCATATTTTAATGCACGTTAAAATATATTTTTGTTTTTGATTAAGTAGTTAATATATATAAGAATTTTTAATCTCTTACCTGAACCCACTTCAGGCACTTGGAAATTGCACTGTTTATGATTATTCAAATGTAAAAAGATTCCTGCAGTATTTCATTATTTTAGACGAATTTTGAACTTAGTTTCCTTTTCAAATGCACATTTAAATATATAATTATCCATTATTCTAAAAGTACTTAAAAGGGTAGAAACCTAGCGACGCTGGTTTCAAATTTTCAATTATACAGTTTTCTTTAAAATATTATTGAAATTATTTTGCAGACACTCACTCACATTTTATTTGTGTAGAGCCTGTAAAGTTTTTGTGATTAAATAAATTATTAAAAAATAACAAAAAATTGGGGGATGGATTATTCTTAGGCACAATTTTATAAATACTTTAATAACAGTATTTTATTATGTTTTACAAGTATAAATATTAATGAAATATTTTGTGAAAATGTTTAATAACCTGTCATCGTTTAACTGATGTCATAAAAGCTTTGGATTTAAAAAGTTCACTGCTTTTGCTCTAAAACACAAATAATATATTTTTAAGTTATTTTGTACACTATGAATGTCTGTTTTGATATATGTCTGATGTTGCAAAGGCTACGAAATTAAAAAAAAATATATTCGATTTCTGGTTCCTAATATGCATATTTACAAAAAAAGACGTTTTCCATACTCTAACAAGCTAAAAAAAAAATTCCATTCTTATAAGATCAAAACTTGTTGAGTTATGATACTTTGAATTTTATTCCTTTTCAGAATTTAAAAACCAAAATAACGAAGTTTTAGCACCAGAAAAACCTGAAAATTTATTAAACTCAATGTATTAAAACTCGGTAAGTTTTAGTCGTAAAATAATGGCTTTTTTGTTAGTTTGTTTGCTTTGCTCATCGTTACATCATGGATAAAGTTTTTCTAAATGTAGCGCGTAGGATACAGTGCTAGACAAAAAATTAAATATCGGAAGTGTAAAAAACGCGATTTTGATGTAAATGACTGTCAATAATATAAAGAATAATATTTATAAACATTTTTGCAATTAGAAGTATGTCTCTAAAATTTAACGGCTTAGTAATTAGTTGTTGGTCAGCGCAAAGAGAGAAGACATGTTATACGTTGATTAGCCATACTGTAAGAAAATGTTTATTAATCTACGAAAATGAAATATTACCATGTCCGAAAATATACAATAAGCTCTTCCGGGATTCCGAAAAGCGTTCATTATTTTTAGAAACCTTAGAAATCAATCTATTTTCGAGAATTAAAAAATCCTTCATAAAAACACAGTTTCTTTTACTGCCACTGATCTTCGGCAAGTTTCATTTTTATAGTGTATTAATCAGTTTTCCCAAACCGGAATACATGTTTTCAGGATGTTTTCATATCTCAATAACACATATTTAGCTGTGTGATTGAATTTATACATGTAAGAGTTGTTAATTTATCTTGTTTGTGTGAAAAACATGCTTTTTGAACATAAAAACATTTACTTGAATTCTTTTCCAAGAATATATTTGTTTATGAGATTTTTAAAGATAAAGAACGCTTTTTCGGAATCGTGGGTAACTCCGAAGAAGTTATTGTATATTTTTGTTATGGTTATACTTTAATTTACTAAGATTAGGAAATATTTGTCTTTTTTTTACAGTGTTTTTTACAGCGTTATACACAAGTTTAACTTTCTTTTTTTCAGTATTAATGTACTATCATGAAACCTGTATTGGTAGACACAAAGATATTTTTTGTGAAGTACTATGCCTTTTATTGTAAACCTAAGGATCCAAACTGGACTTTCCGGTTTACGGAGTATGTTCCTGTCGTACAGGGGCAATTCCACAGAAAATCATCATTTTTCGGGGGGGGGGGGGGAATCAAATTTATAATATGTTTAATTTAAGGGTATGATTAGAAAACTTGATATTTTTATATTTTATAGAAAAATCCTAATAAAAAGGCATTGTAAATTACTGCTTACAAACTAAGTTAAGTACCATTTATTGTCTTTGTAAAGTCATAATGTTGCGTCAGTTACACAATAAAAGTTACGTCAGTTACACGTGTAAATGCCATTTTTTTCTTTTTTATTATTCGGAAATTAATTAAACTTTTTACTGTCATAATTTGGCATTACTTAGTGTTGCTGAGAACATTGAATCACTTTTTTTAACTGGATAGTTTTGATAATTTTTACACTTCAATGAAGGCAGAAAAAATGTTTTTTTTATGTTACGTCAGTTACAGAATTTGAATTGCATATTTTGGGACCCAAAGAGAGATTGAAATAATCTGAAGGTATTTGGGTATTAAGACCTTAGTAAGAAATATTTTAAATTGTTAAAATTTGTTCTAGCTTTATTAGTAAATTTTCTACATAGATTTGAAAATAAAATTCGACGATAAAATGTTACGTCACTTACGATGGAATTGCCCACAAAACAAGACATATCTGGAAACCATATTTTTATAATTGAAAACTTCAATAGATTTTTTACACTTAAAAATACATTTTTAGATAGCCCGCTAACTGAAAAGCACCAAAAATTATCATTCATTTTTAAATATGCAAGTATTTAAAATGTTGTTTGTTATTCATCCAAGATTATAAATTCGGTGTGGAAGTTTTACTCTTTAAGCGTCCGAGGGCTTTCTTGCCTTTTCATGGAAATGCTCGATAAACTGATGTTAATTTAAATTTTCTTTGACGGTTTGTTTTTAAAATACACTTCATATCTATTTATCTTACATATATCTTAAATTTTGTTAAAAATAGTTTTGTCTACAGCCAATTTAAATTGTTTTTTGAGAAGCAGAAAATTATTTGCAAACCACTTTTTTAAAGTAATTAAATTACTTGGTTTAATTGTTTAAAGTTATATTCATAGTCTGCAATTTGAATTTATTACAAATTATAGCAATTTAAATGTTTAGATATTTCACACATGTACTGACACAATTTATTTTTATTTTATATTCATTATTTTTACCTTAATTCTTTTTCTAATCCATTCTGTTTCGTATGCGGCCAAAATTCGATAATTCTGTACTGAAATTTTTTATATTATTTCCATGTGCATAAATTCCTTAGGTGATTTCAGCCAAAATAAATTCCTAAATATTAAGCTAAATTGCAGTAAATTCATAATGAATTTGACTTGAAACCATTGCACAATTTTCATCAAATGCTGAAAAGTTAAAATAAAATAAAGTTTAAGAATTATCAGTTTGGTCACTAATACAATTGGAATGGAATTCTGGTATTATGTAAAATAGTAAGTTTTATTATTTCATAAATAAACTTTTGTGATTGCACTCGAATGTATGCTTTTTAGTGATGTGTTTTAGTATGATGCAAAACTAGTATTATTATAATAAATATCTAATATTTCAACATGTGCAAAAGTAAAAGTGCATGCCTGAAATTAAAAAAAAATCCTTTTAGAGAGAACTGTACAGCAGAATTTAAATCACTTAACAAAAGGTATTAATTGAGAGGTATGTATTTATAACGTATGTCACATAAAGATTATGAATTTTGAATACCACTGTTTTTGAACAGTAATATTCTCCTTATTTAATCACATATGCATGATGTTAAATAAGGCGAGGGTTACTGCTTGTAACAGTGATATTCAAAATCCGTAATCCTTGGAACATATTTATATAACCATTTAATATCCAAACACAATTCAGATTTGCAATAAGCCAACCTATTACGTTTAATATTTTGTAGGTTTTATCTAAGCCATCACAGTCTATCTACTGTTTATTTCAATGGTTAAAAATTTAAAACATAAAAGTATGTATAGAACTTCTTAATTTTTTTTTTTTTTTTTTTTTTTTTTGGCTTTATAATGGCTGGCAATAACATTTGAAATTTATTATTTGGAATTCGCATCTTTAAAGGCTTGGAAATTTTGTGTGTATGTGTGTGTTTTTGTTGTTGCTTTGTTTTGTTTTCTTGTCTTTTTTAAGTTCAAGAAATATTGTATTTGTTTAGAGACATCATCCGAGATATCCATATCCCAAGATATTTAATATAACGGTTTTTAAAATGTCTAAAATATGCACAATTTTAGAAATACGTTTTAATAGCAGTTTATTATCTCTAAAATAAGTGTTTTTATTTGGATATTTTCTGTTAATAAATATAAATTTCGCAATTCACTCATCTCTTATTCAATAGATTTAAGGAAATTCTATTTCCAGCATTTAAAGATAGTTGCCGATTAACTATATATTTATTGAGAAATTTTTAATTTTTTCGGTTACGTTTGTTTTTTAAGATTGTTTTCTACTAACCGCATGATTATTATCATACCTATCATAACATGTTACACAATACTTTCCAAAATTATTATTTTTGATATTGTTTTTTTCTTCTTGTCACCTTTGATATTGATGTTATGACTATGCCTTTTTATAATAGAGGTAGATGTGTGGCAGCAATTTTCAGCATATTAATTTCTTGAGTTAATTAGCTTATGGCTCAAGTTTTTTCTAATAGTTACAAGAGGGTCTTAATAAGTTCTATGTATCAAATTACTCAATTATAGCTATAAGTGATAAACATAAATTTAAAAAAAAGGCAAAATACCTTTATTTATTTACACCTCGACATGCTACATTGCATCAGGCGGCAACATTCTCAAGAAAATAAAATGATAAAAATATTTTCGCAATAATTCAAATCGAAAAACTAGTAAACAAAAATAAAATTTTTATATTTTTATTAAAGTTTTATTGAAGTTTGATATTTTTATTTGAATTGATTTTTATATATACACTGGTTATCAAAAATTAAGGAAAAGTCACAAAATGCTAATTTTCAAATATGCTAACACTCAAAAGGAAATAATATAATTCGAGTAATTACTATCTCTACAACACAGCTAGTCCATACAACATCTCATTCATGTCAAACATGGTCACAAGTGTCACAGTCACTACGGTGAAGCAAAAAAATAGGAAATTCCATACATCTCACTATAAGTCTCAAATGATCCCTATATGTGACTCCACTGAGACGTCACTGTGACTGCTGCTTTGTAGCGAGTCACCACGTGACTTTACAATGTAGTTACATTGTGACTCTCATGTGACTGTCATTTGTAGACTCAATTTCAAAGCCATCGTAAACGCTGCATTGTGATAAGGTACCAAATAATGTCTCATTAAAGTCACATCATGACTTTCAGGTGACAGAGAGACTACTGTGAAGTCACCATTGTGCTCTTTTGGGAAAAGTCTCCATGTGATTATAATATGATATTATTTGGTGACTTATCATAATGCAACGTTCATGACTATGAAATCGAGTCTCAAAATGACAGTCACATGAGGGTCACAATTTAACTACATTGTAAAGTCACCTGGTGACTTGTCACAAAGCAGCAGTCACATTGACTTCTCAGTGGAGTCACATATAGTGATCATTTGAGACTCATAATGAGATGTATGGAATTTCTTATTTTTTTGCTTCACCGTAGTGACTGTGACACTTGTGACCATGTGTGACATGAATGAGATGTTATATGGGCTAGCTGTGTGGTAGAGATAGTAATTACTCGAATTATATTATTTCCTTTTGAGTGTTCGCGTATTTGAAAATTAGCATTTTGTGAGTTTTCCTTAATTTTTGATAACCAGTGTAGTTTATAAGTTCTATGTAGTTAAAATTTCTGCTTCTTATAAATACTGATATATTGGCTTTGATTTCTTAGTTGCAGTATCTAATATATTAAAATCTACCTGCCTAATTTTATTTATCTACCCCTCTACCTAGAATATCGAACGTTGGGCACGAAATTGGGAATGAAATTAATGTTGGGAATGAAATTAACACCAGTTATACGCGTGGATCTGAGAATATCATATAAGGTATCAGATTTTAAAATTTTAATTCGTTTCCAAGATATTATTTATTTAATTATTTTGTAATTTTTAATGACATATCTGTAATGGTGTCAACTAAATTACTCCATTTTTGTGGACAACAGAGAGAAAATCTGGAAACGATATCCGTTATTAGATTTTTTGACTTCATTTTCTCATTAAGATTGACGAGAGAAATTACTTCCATTGTAAAGAGGTGAAGAAAAAAAATTAAATTTTCCAAAAAATAAAAAATCGAAGAAATAAAAACATAATTTCACTTATTCCGCCATGAAACAATTAATGAATCAATGAATCAGTTTATTCTACAGAAAATCGCCTGTCCACATATTAACATTTAGAAATTATTACGTGGTAGTTTTTTTTCATCTTTACACTCAACCAAAAAGGAATACATAAACCACTTGCATGAAGTGGGCAATTACTGACTCCTACTTACAAGAGTTAATTTATAAAAGTTAAAAAACAAATATGTTCTTAAGATGCTTCTTCAGTCAGGCCAAAACACCGGTTCACTAGTGTTAATTCGATGGGAGAAATGTTTTAAAATATCTCGTTTGCATTTCAATATTTTTAAATGATTTTTTTTCATTGGTTTGCTGAAGTCGATCTCTACATCGGCCGTTTTTTACTTTTTCGATTTTGTTTTCAGGAATTTTTGATGAAGATACTTTTACTTTCGGAACCGGTTTCGAAAGTGAAAGCATCCTCATAAAAAAAAAAAAAAATCTGCGAACAAAATCGAAAAAGCAAAATAACGGCCGATATATAGATCGACCTCAGCTATCCAATGCAATATATATATATATTGAAATGAGGAAGAGATATTTAAAAATTTTCTTCCATGGGATTAACATTAGCGAGCAGGTCTTTTCGCATGACTGAAGTAGCCCCAAAACGAAATGCAATATTCGACCTTGATTCAATCACAAAAAACATAATATGAACTCTAAAAAGCTCACTATTTTACTTAAAAGGCGACAAAGAATAATAATATAGATGTTGCAAGGTAAATAATATACATTATATTTAAAATTTCTTAGTGCTTTCGGCCTGAAATTCCCGGGGCCATCGTCAGAGAATGTTTTTATTATTAATTGATGTTTCATTCATTCAAATACGTCACTTTGTTTTTGTGAACATTAAAGTGAACATTCGTTTGTTAAAACGAAGTGACGTGTTTGTATAAATGGAACATCAATTAATAATAAAAATATTCTTTGAAGATGGCCACGGGAATTGCAGGCCGAAAGTACTAAGAAATTTTAAATAAAATGTATATTTTTTACCTTGTAACATCTATATTATTATTATTTTGTCGCCTTTTAAGTAAAACAGTGAGCTTTTTAAAGTTTATATTGTGCATTTTGCAAATATGTACTATTTTTAACCCTCTCGTCACCCTGAGCCTCATATGAGGCTCCTGCTTCGAATTGTAATATTTCAAAGAAAAAAAATATTTTTGTTAATTCCAGCACCTAATAGTGATAGCATATGTCTATACATTTACTGTTATAACTTTACTTATGTTTCAGCATTTAATAATATTATTATTAATAAAAGTTTTATTAATAATATTATTAATAAAAGTTTTATTAGTTATTAGTATACCGTTGGCGTTCCTTTTAATTCAAACATATGTTTCACTCTTTAAATTTAAATTAGGGACTCCTTTTCCGAATTAGTAATTTGTGATAAAAGATAAAAATAGTACTAATTTTTTTTTTTTTTATATTTGCTTAATCTGGTTGTAATACGACATTTTTCGAACGTCTTAAAAAATTCTTCCTTAGACTATTTTTATATGAAAAACACGCAACATAACTATATTCGTTAGGTTTCTATAAAGAACACATTCGTTAAATTTCAGTAAACTGTAACTTCTGTGACTTCAATAGCTACTTTTAATTTTGCCAGCGTAAAAGTAATTTTTTCCAAAATTGGAAAAAAAAATTCAGTGTCGAGAGGGTTAATTAATTATTTTCGAAAGATGGTGGCTAAAACGTTTCACAAAAGCCCCACAAGTAAATTGATTTATCACTGACACAGTTTTTCTTCTTTCAAAGCATTTATTCAAAAGCTTCATTCAAAAAGCAGAAACTTTTATTATAAGTTTGTTAAAGTAATGTCATTTTCATTTCATCTGCTCCGAAATCAGAAACGAAATCTTAAAAGAACATTATAATTTCGACAAATAAAGATTTGCTTCAAAAATCACATAATTTGTAAAATGTAATTTCCGCAATTTCTGTTTAGCATACATTATAAATATGATTTCTTAAAGGAAATTTAGCAATATCTAAATTTAATGTTATAAGTTTCTTCTAAGACCAATGTCAGACGGGCGTCTTTTTTGCTGCTTTTTTGCTTAAGTATTATTCATTCACAATGCTATAGCATTGGTAGCATTGTGAATGGATAATACTTAACCAAAAAAGCAGCAAAAAAGACGCCCGTGCAAAAAAGCAGCAAAAAAGACGCCCGTCTGACATTGGTCTAAATGTACAATAATATCGGATTTCTTTTTCCGTCATGAAGTCAGAAGATCAAATGCAATGTAAATGCACTACATCGGGTTGCCATGCACCAAGTAATAATTTAATCCTTTCAGGGGAAAATAACTCCTTTTTGTAAAATGCTGAAGTGATCGAATGACTTCAGAATTTTTAAACAAATTTATTTTGGAATAAGTAAAAGCTTTTCTTCGTGTACTCAATACAAGAAAATTTCTCCTTCCTAAGTTCTAGTGCCAATGTAGCATTTAGGGATTAAACTTAAGTGGTCCAAAAAAAAAACAACGCCCTTTAAGGGATTAAAATAACTGGTTCTTGGTGCGTTCGTAGTTATAAAATTACGTAGCACCTATAGTCGTCGTTTGGTCCGTTCGTCTGTCAGTCCGTCTGTCAGCATTTAACAGCGCAAAAACTACCGAACCGAATGGTTTGAAATTTAATATCTGTAATCGTTGTAGAATTTTGTCGAGTCTTTTCAAATTTTATGCAAATCAAATCAAAACTTTAAAACATATTACTAAAAGTTTTCTTCATTCTGTTAAATCTTATTATTCCTAATTAATTCAATGATACTCCATGATAAATCATGGTTCTAGATTAATCATGGTGACTGCGTCCTATTTAAAATGGAGTCCTGTTATTCCCCGTATTACTGAATTTAATATAGATAATCGTAATAAATTTTGTATTCATGCATTTTTGCATAAAAGTGATACAGCTATTGCAACGAAATCTGAATATTTATAAAATTAGTTGTAGTACGAACGAACCTCATTTGCCACGTTTAACGCGCAATTTCCCACTTTTTTTTTTTTTTTTTTTTTAGAAACTTTTTTTATGAGTTTGTCAAAGTAACGTCATTTTCATTGCATCAGCCTCGAAATCAGAAACGAAATCATAAAAGATCATTATAATTTTCACAAATAAAGATTTGCATCAAAAATCACATAATCTGTAAAATGGAATTTCCGCAATTTCTGTACATACATTGTAAATAGGATTTCTTAATTGAAATTAGCATTATCTAAACTTAATGTTCTAAGTTTCTTCTAAATGTACAATAACATCGGGTTCCTTTTTCCGTCGTGAAATCAGGAGATCGAATGCAAGGTAATTGCAAGTCATCGGCTTGCTACGCACCAAGGAATAATTTAACCTTTTCAGGTGAAAAGTAACTCTTTTTGTAAAATGCTGAAATGATCGAATAACACCAGAATTTCCAAACAAATTTATTTTGGAATAAGAAAAAGCTTTTCTTCACGTACTTATTAAAAGAAAATTTTCTTCTAGTGCCAATGTGGAATTTAGGAATTAAACTAAACTTAAGTGGTACAAAAAGGAAACAACGCCCGTTAAGAGATTAAAATAACTGTTTGTATAAATGATAATCTCTTGAAAATAGAAACATACATCATAACTTTAATGTAAGAAATGGGAAAAGCCTTATTTACCGGCACTAACCCAATTTTCTTTTCCCGGGTAATATTCTTTGAAAATTATACATATTATTTTCTCATAGAAATTCTCCATAAAACGTAATTATGCCTATAAAAGCATAGTTAGTCGTTTGTTCATTTTATAATAGCTAACCATTCAAAATCTTTGATTGCGGAGTAATTCAAAATTTGAGACACGCCCTTGTCCCATATAGAATTAAGTTTTATCATCCGCATCCTTGGTCTAGTTTTCGAAAACTTTTCGAAAATAAAACACTGTTTACTCACTTATATTATGTGTATACCAGCACAAAGCCCCATTGATTAACGTTCCTTTATTCAAAAAAGGTTAAAAGATTAAGCAACATCATGTGAGATGTATATGGGCTACAAATATAGTAGTAAATTCAGAATTCGCGACACATCCGTATATTGTAAAAAAAAAAGACGTTTCTTAGTCTAAGGAAATTTAATATAATCACGAAATAAAGTATACAATAACCTCGTCCGCGTTACCCACGTTTCTCGAAAAAGTTCTTTAAAAAATTCAGAAACCAATATTTTTTTTTGATTTAAAGAATTTATATAAACAAAGTTTAATTTGCTGCCACAGAATTTTAAAATGTTTATACACCGATATTGATACCGATGATCCGATATCACCGATTCAAAATTTTTATAGCGTTGTTAAAAAATACCGGGAGAAAAAGACTCTGCTTACTAATTAATTTTATATTAGCTTATTGTCAAATGTTTCACTGATCTGATCTAATCAAGGTCGAAAGCAGCCCTTTAACAGGGAGATCGCCGCTGTGTTTTTAACTGTAATTCAGTCTTCCGATTTTTTTTTTTTTTTTTTTTTTTTTAAGCCGATAAAATTAGCGCGCTTTTAGAGTTTGCGGTGTCTGAACGGGGTTTGGCAAGCGTAGCTCGTAGGGGGCAGAGCCACCTAGTACTGTAAAAAAAGACATGTTTCTTAGTCTAAGGAAATTAATATAAACACGAACGAAAGCATAAAATAGCCTCGACAGAGTTTCCCACGTTTCCAGAAAATGTTCTTTATCTTTAGGAATTTCAGAAACCAATATTTTTTTAGATACAAAGAAGAATTTATAAAAACAAAGTTTAATTTGCTGCCACTTTATTTTGGAAATGTTCCCGAATAGTTTTTTTTATAGCATATTAATCATTTTCTCACCGTTCGGTAAATAGTTTTATCGTATGCGATAAATTCTCAGGTAATTATTTTTATGTTCAAGAAACACGTTTTACAAACAAAAATGATAACTTAAAAGCATTAAAATTACATTAGTTAGTTACTTCTGCATGTATAAATTCAATTAGGCAGCTGAAAATATTTAATTCAGAATTAATAACATTCTGAAACCAATATTCTGGTTTGAGAAAACTGACTAATGCACACAAAAATAAAACTCCTCGAAAACTCTTTCTAAATTCAGTGGCAACAAAAGAAACTTTATTTTTTAAATGATTCTTGAAGTCTCGAAAATATATTTTTTTCTGAAAGTTAAAGAACGATTTTCAGAATCGTGGATTCACTCGGAATAGGTTACTACATATGTTTGTGCGTGGATATTTGAAAACTTTTCGGAAATGAAACACTGTTTATTCATTTATATTATGTGTATACCAGCACAAATCACCATTGATTATCGTTCCTTTATTCAGCAAATGTTAAAAGTTTAAGCAATATAATGTGAGATATATATTTACTACAAATATAGTGGTAAATTCAAAATTCTAATTCTCGCTATTCTAAAAAAAAAAAAAAAAAAAAAAAAGGTAAGTAACGTTGTCACCGCTGCCAGTATTCAATATTTTGTGACTGGGGGTCTTTCTTCGTTAATAGTAATAAAAATATTCATACAAAAATATGAAAATCGGTGGTATTATGGAGAAATGTTTGATAAACACGCTGATGCAGATAGTTTTTAAATCGAACAGTTATTTTAAGAGATATTTAATGTTAAAGTTGGTCAAAATCATTCCATTTAAAAAGTTTCATAGGAGCAAAACCTATACATAGGAATGTAATATTTTTTTCTGAGGATATACATAAGACATTCCTGGTGTGCAGACTGCATTTATTTTTTTAATTTGATTGATTTTTGAGGACTTATTTCTTTTTTAAATTCAAATTTTCAGTATTTCGAGGCATATTTTTTACATCTTTTAGGAATGGGTATTATTTTAAATTGTTGGCAATTTTTAAAACAGCGAAAAGAATAATATTTCCTTTAAATAAAAAAAGCTATTTACACGGGACTATTATAAACAAAAAAAAACTTTCAAATGAGAATTAAATTATTATGTATTAAAAGTAGGAAAATATTGAAAATTACATCATAAAAACTATATTTACATGTGAATTTTAAAAGAAAAAGAAAATTGTAAAATAATAAAGTCATTAATATGTGTTAAATTCGTAAATGGAGGAAACTACGTCAGATTTAAAATTGGCAAACAACAATATTGCCAAACAGTTTTAATTTAAAATATATTTGCGTGAGACATTTATTTCCTATTTTGAGATAATCTTTTAAACTATTTTTGGGAATTCTAAGAAAGCTCAAATAATATTTCCTTTCTAACAACAAAAGTATTTTCACTAAATATTTGAATATTAAAATGAGAAAGAAAGCCTTTGATGAAAATTACATCAGATTTGATACGATTCATTTGAAATGCCTTATTTAAAACACCTTTTTTTATAGTGTTGTTAAAAAATACCGGGAGAGTAAATGTTTCACTGATCTGATTTAATCAATGTCAAAAACAACCCGTCAACAGGGAGATCGCAGTTTTTTTAATTATAATTCAGTCTTCCGAATTTTTTTAAAGCCGATCAAATTATCGTGGTTTTAGAGTTTGCGGTGTCTGAACGGATATTGGCGAGCGCAGCTCGTAGGGGGCAGAGCCCCCTAGTACTGTAAAAAAAGACATGTTTCTTAGTCTAAGGAAATTAATATAAGCACGAACGAAAGTATGCAATAACCTCGACAGAATTTCCCACGATTCCAGAAAACGTTCTTTATCTTTAGAAAGTTCACTAATATTTTTTACGATTTAAACAAGAATTTATGAAAACAAAGTTTAATTTGCTGCCACAGAATTTTGGAAATGTTTCCGAATATAGTTTTTATAGCATATTAATCATTTTTCTCAATTCGGTAAATAGTTTTTTCGGATGCGATCCATTCTCAGATAATTATTTTCATGTTCAACAAACGCGGTTTACAAACGAAAATTATAAATTAAAAGCTTTAAAATTATATTATTTAGTTACTACTGCATGTATAACTTCAATTACGCAGCTGTAAATATTTAAATCAGAATTAATAACATCCTAAAACCAATATTTTGGTTTGAGAAAACTGACTAATGCACAAAAGAAGAAAAAAAGAAAAAAAAAACTCCTCGGAAACGTTTCTAAACTCTGTGGGAACAAAAAAAAAAAAACTTTATTCTTATAAATGATTCTTCAAATTAAAAAAATATATTAGTTTCTGAGGTTTCTAAACATAAAGAACGATTTTCGGAATCATGGGTAACTCGGAAGACGTTATTGCATAATTTTGGGGTGTGGGTACTTTTTATTTTCGTAGATTAATAAATATTTGTCTTTTTTACACTGTATGCAGCGTCAGACATAAATTTTAAGGACGACAGTTAATATTATCTTCAAATTATTTATCAAAACCACTCTGTCTATGGTAATTATGTTATTATTAATATTAATATTTCGTTTAACAAATAACTTAGTTATTAAAATGGTATAATTTCATGTGTTATGTCATTATTACTCGGTAGCTGACATTTCATTTCGGGCTACCTGGGTTAAAGATGTCCAATAAACGTGTTGGTTTAACGCATAACGAAAGATCCAGATATCTCTTTTTATGTAAGTGCCGCTAGCTGAAAATCTGTTTCTAAGCATTTCAAAAACGGATATCATAGTAAGATTTTAAAACAGTAATGCCATATTTCATTCTGAATGAATTAGTTATAAAATTCAGTAAAATCTTGTTTTTATGTCTCTGTATTTATGTTATCCCAAAAAGTGTATTATAATTCTTTGAAACTATAATTCTTCTCTTCGAAAATGCAAAACTGAGCTTATATAATATTGTATTATGTAATGTAAGCTAACATGTTGTAATTTGGCTTTAGTAAAAAAAATAACAATTTTAGACACTATTTTTGAAGAGGTAATTTGTCCTTAAGTTGATTAATAATTTCCCTCTTTGTATACAGGTGGTATAAAATTTAAAAGGTCTAGAATATGAAATTTTTATAATGGTTTAAATTGTCATTTCGAATATTTTCGTTTCATTTACTTTCTCTTTTTCTATTCTAAATAAATTAATTTACAATTTGTCTTCTGATTATAAGAATTAATAAGAAAGAATGGACAACGTTAAATAACACAAATGTATGTATACAAAAGTTGCATACAGCTGTTTCAAAGATTCTGTAGCTTCATCATTAGTACGAAAATTAAAAATTAAAGATTAAAACATAGCGAGCCAGAGAGGCGCACCTCACAGCTCGCCGTTAACGGCGAAATAGCGGCGAGCGTCGAAAAACAACAGCAGAGTGATCTTCCCCGCGCATACGGGATATCAATCAGAACTGCTCCTAGAGAGCTCAACCAGAGAGGAGAAAAAGAGGAGGGAAGAGAGCGAATTACAGAAACACGTGTACAATCGACACGAAGCATATTCCTCCCCTTTTTTTATGTATAAGAGTTGTACATAGTACAGAGTACTTACAACACACCATTTTACTCTTTACAGATTGTGATATTTGTGGCGTTGGCGTCTGTTGCAGCCGCACAGTATGGTCATGGTCATGGCCATGGTCATCATTACCCTGCTCATGGACACGGATACGGTCATGGTTATGACGGACACCACGATTATGTGAGTATAAATTGCATTCCTAGAACAATATGTTTTTTAAAATTTAACATTTCGGGCATTTGTTTTAGATAAATTTCGAATCTGTTTATAATTTTATAGTTATTAGATTATTGATGAGTGTTACTACACTTTTAAAAAATTCAGAAATCTGCCATGATATAACAGAAATGTTTAAATAAATTTTCTGTAACCTTGTACTTATTCAAAATTTCGGAAACTTTTTTTATTGTCAGAAATCACGTGCTAAAAGGCCAGTTATAAACTTAGAAAATACACAATACTCGTAGATTTCTAAGATTTACAAGAACGTTTGCGATTTTAAAAGATTCCCTTTTTGCTCGTAAATTTTGGAAAGATCTTTTTATTAATTTCAAAAACATATTGCTTTGTGGAATTGTTTTTTCTCCTAACTTTTTCTGAAGATCAGGGCAAAATTTTCTGAATTGAGGATAAGTACGATCTCATGCAGAATTTTTATAAACGTTTCTTCAGCATAATTTATCCATCATTTTTTAGAATGTATTTATACTAATAATAAATATTAAATATGCTTTAGATATCTACGTATTGTATTCAGGTGTAGTAGACGATATATTATAAAGCTAAAGCGAAATTTTTCTAGTGATAAAAAAGTAAAAAATAATAATGTAATATTTCAATTATAACGAAAAATAACAATGTTCTCCTGAAGTTTATACAATTAACCCCGACGAATTTTAATAGTTATTATTGTTTCTGTAACTGTTTGGTCATTTTACTGACTTTTCATCCATCAGATTTTTAAAAATATTTAACAATCTTTAAAACAATTAATTAATTATACTTATTTTTTCCTTTTTTATGAATAGCTTCTTTTTCCATCATATTTCTGCTTTTAAAAAAATTGTTGTGAAACATCTAAGTATGAGTGTAAAAAATGCGTTCGATAAGTGCCCTTAGAATTTTAATTAGACTCTTATTGAGGGATTTCTCATCTACAGGTTTCCAACTATTCGAAAATTCTTAAATATTTTTGAAAATAAAATATCTTTTTTTACACTATGAAAAAATTCTTTAAACGTTTCTTAACGTCTTGGAGAAAGGTTCACAAAAATCTACTGTAACTTCACAATTACTCACGATTCTGGAAACGTTTCCCAAATATGCAGAAACCATTGGGTCACACCAGTCAGAAACGGTAGAAAGCAAATAGTTTCCGAAATTAATAGAAATATCTCTTCCGAAATTTTCAAGCCGCAAAAAGGCCCCTTTATTTCAGAAACGTTTCTCTTAACATCGGAAACCAATTGTTTTCAATGGTTTATGATTGGTTCTTCTCCAAAGGGTTTCTGAAAATAACGGAAATGTTTCTTGTATAATGGGTAACGACGTGTTTACATTAAATGTTCCTAAACTTTTATTTTAGGGCATCTTTTGGACAATTTTTCCCACTGTAAGTTTTTGTTTGAACAAAATAAATGAAAACTCGTAAGAACAACTACATGAATACTTTTAAAATGTTTGAACAAAATAAATGAAAACTCGCAAGAACAACTACATGAATACTTTAAAAAAATACATGAATTAAACGAGAGCATGTTTATACATTTGAAATAGTTTAACGATGAACATACAGTCTATATAAAACATTTCAAGCCGCCATTGCTCTTACAAATTTTATAAGAACTCGTTTTAAAAACAGTGCTGACGTTTTTAGAAGATTACATGTTTGTTGTTATCATTAGGTACTGTTATTTTTATGCGTATTAATGAAATATTTTAAAGGGAAAAACTGACTGTTCTTATTTCAATTATAAATAGTAAAATATAATTCACACTTTGACATTTTGCAGATATTCTCATAGCGTTTTTTAGTGAAAATCTGCTTCTTCAGATGAATTTAGACACGATTAATTGACAATGGTTCACAAACATAATTTGTCGTAATATCTTTAATACATTTTCAATGAAGAGTTCATACAAAAACAAAAACAAAGTGAGTTGTTAAACCCATAAATCTACTTAGAAATGAAATAGAACCTTTAAAAAGATACAAATGATCAGTCTAACAGTAAACTTTTAACAATAATTTAAATTATAAGTGTTAAAAAGAAATGAAGAGAGGAAGGAATTATTATCCTATAGTAATGTTATATCACTTAGTGAAAATAAATTTTTCTCCTATTTGATTATACAAAAGGAAAATATTATAAAAAGATTTGGCATCCATTTTTTAAAGCATGTCTATTTTGATATTTGTGGGTAATATATATATATATATTATATTTTTCATTTGTGTTAGAAAGTAATTATTTAGCTAAGTAAAAATATCTCTAAAACATCAGTCTGAAATTCACGGTTTTGTATACCTTGAATTAAAAATTACTAATTTAAAAAAGTGCAAAATTTAATTTAAAGTAATTTGTAATTTTTGTAGAAATAAGATCATTCCAATGCAATATGTATATTTTTTTTTCTTTGCTCAACCTTTTATTATTATTATTATTATTATTATTATTATTATTATTTATTAAGATTTGATAAAAGATAATTCTATTTACTTGATATTTTTTTAATTTATTTATTTATTTTTTCTTCTTTTTCTTTTTTCTTATAAAATAATAAAATGAAAACAAACAATGCACAAAAAAGATTTTTCAAAATTTATGTAATTAAAAATAATATCCAGCTTCTTCAGGAAAATGGCAACGTACTTAATTATGCTTAAATCTAAAAAAACATCAGTTTTTTTTCATGTTAGCGATAATTCACATGTTTATACTTATATTAACTACAGTGATTTTATTTTTACCCCCCCCCCCCCTACCCACTCAGAGACTGACTTGCACAATTTGGAGCACGTGGCACATCATGAGTTTCGGAGCTTCTACACTCATTTATTTGTTGTTTAGATATTGTATGAATTTTATGTCTAAGTATTTGCAACTTGCTAAAATTTTTACACAGTTTCGAGTATTATTAAGAATAATAAATTGTTTTAATGTCTATATAGTTTATTCAGTTTGCAAATAAACATTATCAAATCCTATAAAAGAAATATTTTCAAACTATCCATATTGATTTGTCCCTCTCCTTCCAAAATTATGGGGTCCAAGTCCAATGGCAAAAATAAAGCGCTGCTCCAACTCGAGTATTTCTTAACGATTTTTGATCTCATAATGTTTACTTTTTACTCAATTTCAGCACGCACCTATACCTTATGATTACGGATTTGACGTAAAAGATGAATATGGCAACAAGCAATTCCGTCAAGAAACTGGTGACGGAAAAGGAGCTGTAAAGGGCAGTTACGGATACGTTGATGCCCATGGAATTCACAGACAAGTAGACTACGTTGCTGATCATCATGGTTTCCGAGCTCAAGTGAAAACAAACGAACCAGGAACTGCCAATCAAAATCCAGCTGCTACCCACGTTCATTCAGCGGCTCCAGCTCATGTCCCAGCACCAGTCCATGCTCCAGCACCTGTATATGCTGCCCCAGCTCATTACGCGCCAGTCCATCATGGACCTCATTATGCTCCATCCCATGCTGTACCATATCATGTACCTAAATACGGTTACTACTAATCAATCCGTGGTAAGCATATGCTTATTTTTTATAAAGATACTTTTACTGGAATGTATTTTTGTGTGACTCATTTTAGCAAACTATGATGAATTAACTTTTACTATATTGTAGGAGTCGTCAACCTTTCTGTTACCTCGGATGCCTATGAGTTTTTATAATATAGTCGCGTCGTGGGTGAATTTCTGTTGCGAAGAAATAGCAAAGTCTATTTAAAACTATAACAAAGACACAAAGAATGAAACAGTGCTGAAAAATAGTCTTTTTCACTACCACTAATTAATGTTTTGTTATTTTTAAAATAGTAGATTTCGTTTTAAGATGAAACTGGATCTAGGCCGCTGATTAGTTTTTTCCCCTTTTCATAAAATCATACTATGTGAAATTTTGTAAATTTATGAAGATTTCGTGGGTGCAAAATGAAGGATTACCAGGCTTAATTGCGGCCATAAGATGCATGGTTGACGACCCCTGCTGTATTATGCATCTTATCTGATATATACTAAAATGTCTCCTATGTACTTTCCCATGTGCCATGAATTTACACTACAAAAACTTTGTACTACATCTAGAGCAAACAGGTGTATTAAATAACACCAATTTAGTTCACTTAGTGGCATTATTATTCTAACTGTTCTATTTTACTTAACAAATACATAAGTTGTCCCGAAACAGTACAAAAATAAGACAAATGTTTCTTAATCTACTAAAATATAATATAACTACGAACTAAAATATACAAAAACCTCTTCTGGGTTATCCACGATTCCGAAAATCGTTCTTTATCTTTAGAAAACTTTCCGAAATATATATATTTTTTTCGGAAACCTTTCTCAGTAGTTTTCATTATGTAGTAATCAGTTTTCTCAACCAGGAATATAGGTTTTAGAATGCTGCAAATTCTAAAGTAAACATTTTCGTGTTCAAACATGTTTTATAGCGAACATGATCAGAAAACAGCATTAACATAAACATAAACATAACATAAGCATAACATTAACAGCAGTAATATTGTACAACAACATAAATAACATAACATAAACTTAATTAACATAAATGTCCAGCTCTTTTATTATTAAAATTAATATTATTTTGTTATTATTGCATATATAAATTCAATTACGCAGCTGAGAAGTGTTTAATTAAGAATTGATAGTATTCTAAAAATCGATATTCTGGGTTGAGACAAATAATTAATATTATAAAACCTACCCAGAAACAGTTTAGAAAATTAGTGGCAACAAAAGTAACTTTGTTTTTCTATCATCAGGGATAACGTAAATTGGGTTTCTGACATTTCTAAAGATAAAGAATGCTTTCCGGAATCATGGATATCGAGGATGAGGTTGTTGTATATTTTCGTGTTATATGTTTTATGCTGATCATCAGGGTTAACGTAAAATGGGTTTCTGGCGTTTCTAAAGATAAAGAATGCTTTCCGGAATCATGGATATCGAGGATGAGGTTATTGTATATTTTCGTGTTATATGTTTTATGCTGATCATCAGGGTTACCGTAAACTGGGTTTCTGACGCTTCTAAAGATAAAGAATGCTTACCCGAATCATGGATATCTAGGATGAGGTTATTGTACATTTTCGTGTTATATGTTTTATGCTGATCATCAGGGTTAACGTAAAATGGGTTTCTGGCGTTTCTAAAGATAAAGAATGCTTTCCGGAATCATGGATATCGAGGATGAGGTTATTGTATATTTTCGTGTTATATGTTTTATGCTGATCATCAGGGTTACCGTAAACTGGGTTTCTGACGCTTCTAAAGATAAAGAATGCTTACCCGAATCATGGATATCTAGGATGAGGTTATTGTACATTTTCGTGTTATATGTTTTATGTTTATTTGAGAATTCTCAGCATCTGAAAAGCTATATTACTGATTAAGGAGACTGATTAAAATGCTATAAAAATTACCCGGAAAAGTTTCCGAAAATCAATAGCGCCAAAAGAAGCTTGTTTTTTTATAAATGATTTTTTGAATCTTGAAAATATAGTGATATTTGAGGTTTGTAAAGATAAAGAATACTTTTCGGAATCGTGGCTACTCGGAAGACGCTATTTTATGTGTTCTTTCGGCGTTTTACAGGGTGAGGGCGAAATCTTGCGCTGATGATAAATATTTATTATGCAAAAACTATTATAATTAGACATACTTTGATAACCATGGAATTCACAGACAAGTAAACTATGTTGCTGATCATCAGGGTTTCCGAGCTCAAGTGAAAACAAACGAACGAGGAACAGCCAATCAAAATCCAGTTGCTACTCGTGTTCATTGAGCTACTCCATCTCATGTCCCAGCACCAGTTCATGCTCCATCTCCTGTATATGCTGCTCCAGCTCATTACGTGCCAGCCCACGTTGTTGTTGGATACATTATAAGTACTGTTATAAAGTTTTTAATTGGCCCACATATGTTATGAAACTTTCACGTAAGCCTCCTTAGTAGCTAGGAGAATGTCAATGCAGTTGTCTAGTACCAGTGTTGCCAGATTGGGGACTTTTTTAATTCAGATTATTTGACTGTCACCACTTTTTTAAAATAGTATAATTCGTCTTATTTTTCAGAATTATTAATCCATTTTTAAATAGGCCGAATATATCTATTTCAAAAAAGCGGTGACAATCAACAATATGGGGACAAAAATGTCCCCAATCTGGCAACACAGTCTAGTACTCTCCAAGTGTTTGCTATCATGTCTTCCGTAATAGTCCACACAGCATCTTTTATCCTAGCCTTCAGTTCTGCAAAGTCAGCAATTGGTGTGGCAAAGATTCGGTCCTTGATATAAGCATAAAACAAGAAAATATTATAACCGAGACATATTAACTTATTTTTAAGTACATCATCTTTTGTGATGTGAAATTACGTACTTTAAATTGCCTCTTTTCTTTTATTAAAGTATCTCTTTTTTTAATTCATTGATTAATTTAATTTATATTTTGTTTAAATTCCATGTTCCCCGATTCAAAAGAAAAGAAAAAAAGAATTAAACTATTTCTATGGTTAAACGCTCCCACTAAACTTCCAATCATTAATAATCCCGTCGGATCAACAATATAAATCAGATAAAAGAAATATTTTACCTTTAGAAATACCTTAATATATCCTCGTTTCGATTTTGTTTTAATTCGTCATTTATACGTTTGTTTATTTCTGAATCATATAATTTATAAACAGCCTCTCATTTTTATTTTGGTTATCTATATGCTTTTCACCGGGTTTCCCAAATTATTGTAACGTACTGTTGGCATGTTTCAGTCTTGCTAAATTATCAAGTTTATTCTTATAATTTTAAATTTCTCGGTTTTAAGCCAAGTAGAAGTTTTTAATTTCTCCTTGGCTTAAAATCTTTTCCAAATGCCTCCACAGGAACTATATGTTAATGATGATGAGCTATGGAACTAATCGAACAAACTTTTACTTTAAAACAGTTATAAAAATAGTGTTATTGTTAAAGAGAAATTATGTGTTATACGTCTGTAAAGCACTTAGCTCGTCTAATTTACTATTGTTACCTATACTTATTGCATTATCTCAATTACTTTTTATTACCTACCATTATTTTATTACTCTATAATTGCTCTGTAATTTTTTTTTAAATAAACATCCTGGGTGGGGCTAATTGAGCTCAAACCGATTGGTAGGCCTCCCCACCTGGCTGAATCTGAATCTGGCTTAAAACCTGATGAATATCTTATGATTCATATGCTCTCTCTAAATTAAATATGCTAATATGTCAATGAAGTAATTTGTCACTTATGATTTTCGACACTCCTTCTCTGATTAGTCTATTACAAAAATTTAGTCACTTTTACTTTCAGCACAATCGTTAAGGTGCCAACCACTTACCTATTTTATCTTGAATATTTATTTATTTTTAATTCAAGTTTGTAAAATGCCAGTAACATGTCTGACATATTTCATTGTCTAGAAAGGGAGTTTTCAAGATTTTTTAAAGAATCTGTACTGATGTATTGTTGTCATTGTTTTCATATTAATCATTACGGCTAACTAAAACCTTCATAAATCAGTGACTTCGTCATACATTGTAAATTCCTTCATAGACTCAGAAATTCTGAGACACAAAATTATTAAATATGAAATACAACATTTTTACTTTTAAGACACGCCCTCTTCGAAAAAAGTGATTTAACATGTACTCTTTTTTTATTTTTAGGTTAAATGTTTGGAATAAATTCTGAGAAAACCTAGAAATTAATAATATTTAAAAACTAACAAATTATGTCGACAAATATTATGCTTTCTATCGCAAAGCTGTTAAAATTTTTATAAACAAACATGCCTGTAACTTACAACCACGATTTCCAGCTATTTATAAAAGATGTAACCACTTGATCAAAAATTAAAAATGCATAATAAATGTTTTTTAATATGTTTGTTATTGCAAAAAAGCAACATTATTTGTTAAATATATTTTGATATTTCTATTTTCTATAATTATGCAAATTTTAAGTGCAAAATCTTCATTTTCAGATTCATCAAAACAAGTGGCATACACATTTACCATTTTGTGCTTCTGGTCTCTGGTTATGGAATGGAAAACAGTAGGGCATCTGTTTCAATCGATCGCTCCCGGAGATGGTTTTATGTACGTTGCAGTACAACTTTGATCTGGCGACAGCTTTTACCTTTTATTTAACCAAACTGCCAAGCTCTTTGAAAACTTATCAAGAATACTGTATATTTATGATTGTGTGGTGCAATGATTAGGTTTTTATGTGTTATTTCTTGTGTATGTTCTCTCAAAGCTTGCGGTAGCTTGTTGTTCGAATGAAGTGAAAGAATTTTTGTAAATAAATGTTTATATTATACATTATGATCTTTTGTATTCTTGAAATTTTTAGGGTTTCATTCATCTGACGAAAACCTATTCGTCTTACTCCTCTGTCTGTCTGTCTGTCAGTCCGTCTGTCACAGAGCCCGTTCTCAGAAACTATATATGTTGGAGACTTGAAAATTTGCATACTTATAGCTGAACATCTCACATCAAACGACAAATCATAAAATTTTGAAAAAGTCGTAATTAACTGACTTTATTAATTTAAAATCCCTAATTACGAGATCGGAAAGGCATTCATAATTCAACAAAAGCATAGATTTTTTATCAAATTACAAAAACGATCTCTTCCGCCTATTAAAAACATGTGTCATTTTAACGGCAAATAAGGACTTTTAGGCGCGATTACTTTCTACGTATCCCAGAAATTCCAAAATTAGTACCATAAGACGGGAAAATAATTAGCTTTCAGTAATTCTAAAAACTATCTTGATCGTATCATAAAAACTCAAAAATTCGTTAAAAATCGAGAAAAAAACCTTTTATTTTCCTTCATTTGTGAAGGCGACAGATGTCTGATGCCATTGAATTTTCGGCGATAACGAGAGAATATAAAACAGGTGTGTCTTGCGGTCAGAAACGGACTCAGAATTTTTATATTGGTCAAAAAAATTTTTAAATATCGATTTTTTAAATATAGATTTTTTTAAAATATAATTTTTATGCCATCCGGCGTAAAATTTCATTCTCTTTCAGAATATGTCTTCATTTTTTTAATTTCGACAGTAGGAAGGGAATATAATTAATTTTTTGGTAATTAATGCCATAATTGCATTTTGTGCACGGCAGGCCATTTGACACAAAAAGAAAAAGAGATAATTTTTTATATTAGGGTTTGATAATCGCAGTACAAAATTTTTTAACTATTAATTTTACAAATTTGGTTCTTTCGCATCCGGGTGTTATTTCGTAAGCTAATTTATAAAATCTAAATTTAAAAAAATCGGACCACAACTTTACGATTTCTGAAAAAATCGATTTTTAAACTTATAAAAGAGATGCTTTTTCGCACAGACAATTGACGGAAATTTGTTAAAATTAGAAAATTAAAGAACCGATCGCTTTTAATATAATGGTGCTGTCATTTATGAAAGGAATTATTAATTTTCTATTAACAAATTTGATGTGTTAATTTAAGGATATAGTGTTTTGAAAGAGGTATTAAGCGAAACTCTCTGTGCGGTTTGCGATCATACTTACCCACTTGTTTCTATGCCTCTTTTGAACTAAAATCAGCCAATACACAGTAAATATTAATATATTTTTTAATGATTTGTTTACAGTATGCGGTACTTACAGAATATCCGTGCCGTAAAGGTATATCCTCAAAAATGGTTATCAATTTTCAATCTTGTTTACGGTTGCTAATTTTGTTTACAGTTTCCAATCACCTTTCGTACCATAATTTAACATTATTAAACACATAACATTGCTAAAATGGTAAATAATATGAAAAGTAAAATAAAATAAAATAAATAAACTATAATAAAGAAATAACACAAAAAAAAAACTGTAAACTTTAATTAAAAAATTATAAACTATAATAATTAAAATATATGGTTTAAAAAAAATAAGGATCAGTGTAATAGCAATTTTTAAACCACTGTCGACGCAGTTGTATCTTTTGGGTGCGGATAATATGTAAGTACCCATTATGCTCCTTAAAGTTCAACATCGGTTTCTAACATGGTTTTGACCGAATCTGTTCCAACATTCGATTTGGGTCGAGTCGGGTTGAGGCCGATTTTTTTTAGCTGCGTTCGACTTCGAGTTTGAATTTTTAATTTCAGAACTCGGTTCTCAATTAACCCTATTTTTCTAAAGAAGGTCCAGAATATTTTTTCACGTGAAAAAAAAAATACATATACTTGAATATAAAGGAATATACCTGTGACTATTTCCCGACTCTCATGACGAACTTTCCCATGTTCCTTCCCGAAAACCCAGCGTGGCGTAAACGACAACCCAGATTGAACTTTCTGAAAGATATTTTGCCTTTACCGAAAAATGGAAAGCCCCTATTCGATGTGTTTGTTTCTGAATAAAAATATTAGCTGATACCATGCATTCAAGAATAAAAATTAATTTCATTAATTTCTTGAATCTGTCAAAAATTGGGTAATTTTAATTTTAGAACAGCTTTAAAGGAACCAGAAAGATTAAAAATGACGAAAATTGACTGATGTTTGATCGTGAATTAGGAACCTTGTAATTCATTTAGGCTATTAGCTTTAATGACAGCAGAAAGATTTAAAATGACGAAAATTGACTGAAGTTTCATCATGAATTAGGAACCTTGTAATTCATTTGGACTATTAGCTTTAAGGGTATCAGAAAGATTTAAAATGACGAAAATTGACTGAAGTTTGATCTGGAATTAGGAACCTTGTAATTCATTTGGACTATTAGCTTTAAGGATACCAGAAAGATTTAAAATGACGAAAATTGACTGAAGTTTGATCGTGATTTAGGAACCTTGTAATTCATTTAGACTATTAGCTTTAAGGGGACCAGAAAGGTTTAAAATGACGAAAATTGAAAGCGTAATGATTGAGGGTGTAATTCATTTTCAATGGAAATTGAGGGTGTAATTCAATGGAAATTGAGGATGTAATTCATTTAGACTATTATAGCTTTAAAGAAACCAGAAAGATTTAAAATGACGAAAATTGACTGAAGTTTGATCGTGAATTAGGAACCTTATAATTTATTTAGACTATTACTTCTTTTCGCATTTATTTATTTTTTTTCATGGGAAAAAATTATATTTCTTAAGTTCTAAAAAAGAATAAAACAAGTTTTAAGATTGTATACGGAAACATTAACCTTAGAAACCTTGTTTTGTCACGATTTTGAGTCAGGTTGTATATTTTTGAGTGGCCATTTCTTCTTTACACTGCTTATTACGTTGTCTCTTAACTATACCTGGATCAAAGATAACACATACATATATATATATATATATATACAGGGTGAGTCTAAATTATTTTTACAAAATAGGATGGATGATAGTATCCATTCAAACGCGTAATAATTTACCGTGGAACATAGGATTCCAAACCACACATTTAATCAAAGGTACAGGTATTCTACCCTAAACTAACTTTGGTTGACGGTAATAACTTCCATAAAATTTAAGTATATTATAAGGAAACTTTTAACAGACAGGCTTACCTTTGCTGTAAATATGATAACATCAAAAAAAAAAATTGTAGAAGTTTCCATTATACGCGCCAGCTGTATGCATTTACGCTCCACATTTTGGACTGTGATTATCAGTTCAAACGGTATCATAGACTGCGTGAACACCCTGTTTTTCCAGAACTTTTTGTGACGTTGTCACATTTCATAGGAAACGAGGTACAGTCGTGGAAAAAAAAGTAAACACCCCCTACTAACTCCTCAACAAATTATTTTAGAAGAAAGTTACTGGTACCGAAAGATTGGAAATAATGTCTACTTTTAATTGATGTATACAAAATTTGCTTAGGGGGAAATCTACATATTAAAACGAATCCAAACTTCATTTTTTTCAAAGTCAATACCCAATTTTAACAAGATATTTTAAATCTTCAGTTCAAATTATGCCTAGACACCGAATTTCAAGTCATTAGAATGATAAGTTTTTGAATTATCAACATTCAAAATTTAGTGCTTCTAATGTTAAATTACATTTTCATATTTTTATTAATATCTCCAGAAATTATGCTCCTATTGTGCTAATTTTTTGTAGCAATAATACTAATATACCCAAATATAAATACGCTGAATTTGTAATTTTTATAATTTTATGATATGAATTATGAATTATGAAATTAATATCCGAAAAAATTATGAATTGCAACCTACAATTTTTTTGATGGATTTAGATTTATTAAGTCCTGCTTTATGGAAATCCAAAATTTCACATTTTTCTTCCAAGTAGTTTTCAAATTATGCTTAAAAAACGGCAAAATGATGGTTTAAAGGGCCGTCTATGATAGAAGTGACTAGATATTTTGAAATTTCTTACGCTGTATTGTAATCTAGCAGGCTTCATTGACCTCTTAATGTGCCTTGATCAAGATGGGGGCTCTCTCGGTTAATAATAGAGTACCGAACTTCAATTTGGATACAGCCCTTAAAATAGGCTCGCTTTAAAATAATTAATTTCTCGGAAACTTATGGTACGAATTGCATAAAAATTTGTTTTTAGGCTAATTGGAGGATGTAGAGTTCATTTATGATGTCAGAATTGTGTACTGATATAAAAAAAAACAAAGTTATGGTTCGTTTTAATATGTAGATGGCCCCCTAAGCAAATTTTATATACATCATTTAAAAGTAGACTTTATTTCCAATCGTTTGGTACCAGTGACTTTCTTCTACGATAATTTGTTGAGGAGTTAGTAGGGAGTGTTTACATTTTTTTTCCACTACTGTACATATCGTTACATTGTAATTGCAATATTTTTATTTTTTGCAAAATGATTACCGACAAGACGATTTCAGTTAAGGGGAAGCACCCTGTATTTGTGACTACATAAGTGGTTTACGACAACATGTTCTATGGTAATTATTGCTCGTCTGGACGGGTTCTACACCCTCCCTCTCTTATTTGTATGTCATTTTCATGCAATCGTAGTAGATTTAGTTTTTCTGAGTGAAAATATAGATTTCCATTTAAAAATAATCAGGAAATACAACCCAAGCTATCAGTGTTAAACACGCCCAATAACCTGCCCGTTAATAGAACAATAATTTTATAAAATAATTTCTCTTACATCATTTTTAATTTAAATGGACACAGTACCTTTTAAACTACTTTTTCGATTAAAAAGCAGTAAACCAACGTTTAAAATGCACAAATAATGCGTGAAAAGCAGCAAACAGCTGTTTCGAATCTACAGCGAGATTCTTCTTCAGTGCAAGATAGGGAAAAAAGAACAGCGTGCTAGAAAAATCAAGGCTGAGCAAAAAATGAGCCATCTTTTTTGCTCAGCCTTGATTTTTCTAGCACGCTGTTCTTTTTTCCCTATCTTGCACTGAAGAAGAATCTCGCTGTAGATTCGAAATAGCTGTTTGCTGCTTTTCACGCATTATTTGTGCATTTTAAACGTTGGTTTACTGCTTTTTAATATTCCTGCACAAAGGCTTTAATTGCTATTTTAATACTTTTTCGATTTTGAATAATACTGTAGTATACTTAAATATAATGTCACTACAGATATTAGGTAGTATAAAGCAAATATAATTTCATATAATTTCAAAAAAAAAAAAATCTTGTAGAACAGCCTATTTAACTAAAATTTAAATAAAAAAAAATAAAAAAATAAATTTAAAATCCCTACTACTTTTTTAAATATGAATATTTTTGCTTCAAAAATTTTTTCCATAATCTTAAAAACATACTACATAAAATTGTGCATGAATTTAACATTCAAGTTTATAGTTATTCTTTTTTTAAATTTTCAATTATTTTTCGTTGATTTTTTACTATACAAAAGAGAAAAAGATTGATATTAAATGTACTATCCCATACATCTAAAAATGCATGCACAGTTTTGTGTAGTATAATCTAAGGAATATGGAGAAAAAAAAATTGAAGCAAAAATATTCATATTTAAAAAAGCAGTAGGGATTTTAAATTTATTTTTTTATTTTTTTAAAATTTAGTTAAATAAGCTGTTCTACAAGATTTTTTTTTTTTTTTTTTTTGAAATTATGTGAAATTGCATTTGCTTTATAGTAACTAATATCTGTAGTGACATTATATTTAAGTATATTACAGTATTATTCAAAATCGAAAAAGTAGTTTAAAAGGTACTGTGTCCCCTTAAAACACTAATATAGATTTTAGCATAATTTTTACATTGCCCAAAATCTACATCAAAAGGCATTTTTGATACTTATACATTAGCCAGCGGTTATACGCGAAACTTTTTACCATTTATAGCAACCGTTGTTATCCTGATTATTTCAGTGTTTAAGCGCATAGTTCAATTACATATTTGTTAATTAGCGATTGTTTTAATTTTATTGAAACTTTTTATTTTGCTTGGCAGTTTAGTTATAGAATATTACACAGAAACAAACAAATGCTGAATGATGTGCATTGTTTTAACAACAAACAGGTTAATCTTTTGTAATTAGCTTCCACACACATTTAAAAACATTTATGTTTAAAAAATACCTTAAATTTCATACAAAATCACTAAGTTATGATACACTTCTGAAACAAATAGCACTGAAAGTACTTTTGTTTTCCAATCGACGGTGTAAAAATTGAAAGTTCGATTTTTAGAAGGTAGAAAAATTGCAGAAAAAGTGAAATTTATGGGTTAGGTTGTTATCACACCAATAGGGTGTTAGCGGTACTCACGGACATGTTTTTGCTTTATAATATAGATAGATGGCAAACGAAAAATAATTTCATTAAATGCTGCTCCTGTTTTGTTTTGTTTTTGCCAGGAAAATCTTATATTTTTCTGTTAGACTCTAAAGAAAATTCTCATACTTATTTATAAAACTGGGGGATTTTACTGTGGTTCCGTCAAAATAAAGACATTTTTTCCGAATATCTCTTTAATGCATTATGGGCGGGAATGCACAAAGCTCCGTAATTGCGACTGCCGTTCTGTTGCATTTAAATTTATTTTACCCGAAGATTCCCCCATGGTTAACATAGGCAAAACCGGGTTGTTCTGATATTAAGCAGCCTAAAGAAAAAATAATGATTTAAAAATATGGAACCTGGACTTAAAAATCTTCGAAAAACTAGTTTTTTACGATTAATTTATTGTACAATATTAAAACTTCTGTAATTCTTGTTTATATTTTAACAAATTTATTTGATTTCAATAAAACATAAATAAATAAATGCATGCAATAAGAAGTAATAGTCTAAATTAGTTACAGGCTTTCTGGCAGACAATCAAATTTCAGTCAACTTTGTCATTTCAAACGTTTCTGAATATCTTAAGAATGTGTGGATCAGTCAGCTCTCGAATTCTCCTATTCAATGTTAAACATATGGGTGTGGAATGCATTCGTATTCTTAAAATATCTCATCAGGGAATTAACTTCTTATTACTGTGCACTTTTTTAGCACTAAACGTACTAATATTTTTTTTATACCTATTCCTACCGAAAGGGGTGAAATGACCCCTATATAAAAATTTATCTATTTTACGATGTTTTGCGAAAAAATATACCAATTGATACACTTTGGCGTATGAATCAAACATTTTTTATGTTCACTACATATTTTTAAGATTATTTCGTTCTAGATATAAGCTGAGATGCTCAAACTAGAATCTCACCCAGAGTAAAGTCAATTTCTAATTGCACCATCACACATTAACCATTTCAGGGGCGGTGGTATGTTTATGAAACCACTTAACTTTAATTCCCAAACGCAGTGGCACCTGAATTTTAATAAAATATTTTCCATTTAATATGTATGTGAAATACAGCCGTTTTCATATTTACTCCAACACGTTAGTATTGAAAGCTCTTTGCCCTGAAAGAGTTAACAAATATGATGTAATACAGTAGGATAAGTGATGTAATAGCAAAAATACGCAAGTTACTAATGTTCTTACAAAATAAAGCGTGTACCTTTATGATTTTTAAATTAAACCTTTGATTTTAAATTATACCTTTATGATTTAACATAAATTTATTCAGGGGTCAAATGACCCTTTGCGGTAGTTAAGCCTAAAATATTTTTTTCTAGGCAAAAAAGGTAGTTCAGAGATGAGGCATTTCAACGAATAATATAATTAATAAAAGTCGTGAAATATAAAGAAATTTCGTAATGTTTTAGTTTGGGAAATTAAAAAAAAAAAAAAAAAAAAAAAATGAAACAGGGTCATCTGATCCCTCGCGGTAGTTTTAATATTAAAAAGATTATTCTTTCTTTTTCAGTTGACAAATTATTTCTAAAATACATACTTAATTTAATATATTATTATGTGTTAGAATCCTAGAAAAGATGACGAGCTGTGAGTAAGATTTCAACACGTCAACTAAAATTGAATATAATTTTAGAAGTATTTTGTCAGCTAAAAAAAAAGAAAAAAAAGAGCAATATTTCGGAAAAAAGGTGAAAATTTTAATTTTCAGAGGGGAAAGTAAAAAAAAAAAAAAATGAATTAATTCAAAGCCGATAGTTTTAACAAGACAGTGGAGGATTTGCGACCTGACTCATAACACGCCTTTAGAGAAATCTTAATGGAGGATGGAGATCACTCCTCTTTTTCTGTTGACGCATGCTCACTACATCTGAACGCAGGCACTCCTCCTTGAAGGCGAAGGGACATCCGCGGAATAGGAATGTGTCTGTTCAAGGAAATTATTACCTCGCGTTTAGACACACTAACAGTATCTTCCAAAATGCACCGAACTGAGAGTAAGATTTTATACTTCGAATAAAATTGAATACAAATTTTCTAAATATTCCGTCAACAAAAGAAGAAGAAGAAAGAGACATGCTTCAGGAAGACTATTCAGGAAAAAAAAATGATAAAAATTTTAATTTTCAGATGAGAAATTCAAAAATGTCGGGTAAATTCCAAACCGCTAGGTTTAAAAATAGAGAAGATGATTTGACGCCTGACTAATAACAAGCCTTAAGAGAAATACAAATGGATATAATGGAGATCATTCCTCTCTCTCCTTTAAAGCATGCGCATTGAATCCGAACGCAAGTCCTCCTCCATGAAGCAGGAGAGACATCCGTGGAATAGGAACGTGTATCTTCAAAAAAATCACTATCAGCGTTCAGACGCAAAAACAATATCTTCCAAAACGCACCGAGCTGAGAGTAAGATTTTAAGATTTTAATACTTCAAATAAAATTGAATACATATACAGTGAAATACGTTTAACACGAAACTAGGGGGACCGAGAAATTTTTTCGTGTTAAAAGAATTTCGCGTTAAAAGATTCTTAAAAAAGAACAAAACTCACAAACATTTTCGACGTCACCAAATTTTATTCCAATTTTCTGTTAAACTACTAGTAAGTTGCAACCATTAGGATAAAAAGCAAGTAAACAAAATATTGTTTTGGGAGGAAAAAATCAGATACCTTTTTTTTTTAAGTGTCTTTTTCAACATTCTGAGATCTAGCTTGTTTGAGCCAAATAAGTTAAGTTGTCTCTAAATCTTCGTACTTAGCAGTTCTCATACGTTTTCTCTCAGGCTTATTCATACTGCGCTCAACATTAACGTAATGGGATCCCTGTTTTTTATTATTGTTGATAATGTAGGATTGACAATGCAAAACTCTTTGCAGATATCTGTTTTCGTACTTCTTTTTCATCAACTGCATTAAACAGTTTCATCTTCATATGAAGCGAAATAGCAGTTTGTTTTCGCACCGATTTGTCAGCCATTTTGTTCATAAAACATAAGCTAATTTATAAAAAACACGGAATTCTCTGATTTTCACAAACAATTCAGTGGTTTTAACACAAAATTGACCAATTTCAGCTCAAACTAACTAGCTCAAAGGCGAATTTTTTTCGTGTTAAACGATTTTTGTTTCGTGTTAAAAGAACAAAAATGTATTAAATTACATCGTATACTGTCCGGACCGCTATATCATTTCGTGTTAACCGATTTTTCGTGTTAAGCGTTTTCGTGCTAAACGTATTTCACTGTATTTAAAAATATTTTGTCAACTAAAGAAGAAAGAGACATCCTTCAAAAAACCCATTCAGGAAAAATAAAATAAAAAATTTAAGTTACAAAGGAGAAATTTGAAAACTTCGGATGAATTCCGAACCGATAGGTTGAAGTATAGAGAAGGCGATTTGTAGCCTGCGCCTGACTGATTACCTGCTTTAAGAGTAATCTTAATGGAGGATGGAGATCATTCCTTCCTCTCTGTTGACGCATGCTCACTGCATCCGAACGCAAGTCCTCCTCCATGAAGGCGGAGAGATATGCGTGGAATAGGAGTCTGTTTGTTTAAGGAATTTACTACAACACGTCCACTCCCTGTAATAATCTCTTCCAAAATGCAAGAAAATTTATTGCTGGTGTGGACAATATTTTTTTATATTTTAAAAAGAGGTCAACCAAAGTGTTTTTAATCCTTTGACTATCAAAATTAAAAAAAAAATAAAATAAATAAAGACTTTGTAGTTTTCACACATTGTTAATAAAGTTTCTAACAAGCTAAACACAATGTAATAAAAAATTTAATTTATGGCGATAATTTTTTTTCATCGAGAATGGACAAACGTTATGGACATGTGCTTAGGAATAATTCTATAACAAACTTTTAATCATTTAGAACTATCGCAATAAGTTTAAATAAATGTTTATTTAGCTACTTCTGATATGAAATTACATCGAAATTATATGGTTTTTAAAAGGCTTACCTGGGCAATTCCATCTATCTTCACTGAGGAACTTCTCGGTGAAGTTTCTCTTCAAAAGTTTTCTCTTATCAATTGGATTGACTTCTTTTGTGCTTTAGGTAGGAGAATTATTAAAAATGCAAACGAAATTTGTAAAATTCTTTTAAATTAAATTTAACCTCTTAAAAAATTCTAAAAAATATGTCCTTTATCAAGGCCACTAGTAGGTAAAAGTTTAAGTAATTGAAGCCACGAATGAAAAAAAGATGTTCTGTAACAAAACTTAAATTTCGAAAAGAGTAACCGAAAGCTTATGTTGTAATTTCTTTCATTCTCTTACAAACTTCTGTTACTTCTATTTTAAACATAATTAAACTGATATGTATTTCTGAGGTGTACTAAAATATGCTTTCGGTAGAACATGCAGTGGAAAG
Source organism: Maratus speciosus (assembly GCA_963932465.1). Taxonomy (NCBI): domain Eukaryota; kingdom Metazoa; phylum Arthropoda; class Arachnida; order Araneae; family Salticidae; genus Maratus; species Maratus speciosus. The sequence continues at coordinate 380,021,348 of OZ010800.1, forward strand.
CATTTATCATTCATTTACAGGGTCGCATATAATATAATTCGGTTACTTAATTCGGTGCTCTATGGGAGAAATTGTTTGTGCCGCATTTTAAGGATGCTACATTATTTCAACATAGTAAAATATTGAGATGTTCTATGAGATGCTTACTATAAAATATGACGTGCATAACCGTTATTGTTCATTTACAGGGACACACAAAAGTTTCGGTTAGAATACTGTGTATGAGCTATAAACGATGCGATAAAGGGAGCGATAAACGGCTACACAAAATAATTCGTAAACATTACTGAATATGAGCATGAATTGCTTAAGAATGTTTTTTAGTTGAGTTATGCATTTTGCAGCAGAAGTATATTTAATACACTAAGGCCTTTTTTAGAATATAAATAAATTCATATACAAGGATAAGCATACTCGATACATAACAATCTTTGAGTGGCAATTTCTGAAAGCACATTTTCAATTGCGTCATGCCCTTCTCCTGAATTTAATTTTATTTTAAAAGAAGGCGTGTATAAATATCCGTATAAAATGTACAGAGGTATACTTTATTATTCGAGTGCATTCCTGTCTATTGGTAGCAATTGCTGAAGGGGGATTTTCGAATGTGTTATTGTGCTTTGCAAGTAAGTTAAATTTCTGCACACTGCGTAGTGCATATACAGATCTATACATAGATCAATAGATAGATTGTAAATAAGCAACATAAATATTTAATTCACAATACATTTTTTTTACTAAATAAGTACAAGCATAAAAATTTTAAAAACATTTAAAACTATACAACATGTTAAAAATATTGGTGTCAGAAGATATTAAAATCCGTAACGCTTTCAACTAAACATTAGCCGTCATTATTAATTTTATTAAGGTAAATATGTCATTTCAACGTGAGATATAGAGTTTCTCTATATATTTTATATAGATTGTATATAGATTAATATGCACAGAAAAAAAATAAGAGTAACTTTCCTAGATGTCTGCAACGAGCCTGATCCAGGCTTGTGTCCGTACTCCGCAAAAATAAATCAAAAATTTTCAAACGGGCCGGTCCAGCAGAATAAAGACAATTTTTTTAACGTACCTGGCCGATAAAAAAAATTAAACGAGCTACCCAGGCAGATAGAAAAATTAAGCTGACCGACTGGCCCGATGTAACAATTGGAAAACGATCAAACTAACCCGATAAAATATGAACAACTTTCAATTGACGACTGGGGTGAGAATAAGACCAATATCAGACGGGCGTCTTTTTTGCTGCTTTTTTGCTTATGTATTATCCATTCACAATGCTATAGCATTGTGAATGGATAATACGCAAGCAAAAAAGCAGCAAAAAAGACGCCCGTCTGACATTGGTCTAATTATAACTGTGCTGCACTCACGAATCAATGCTAGCTTGACAACATCAGTACAGACTTGTAACACGGAGAGAAAAGAGATCGACTATGGACAATTACATCGTGTCTGAGTCCGTGCTTAATTTTTTCAGCAGACTGGGGTCAGGCCGGGATCAGGTCTACAATTTATTCTACATATTTGGACCTGACAGGACTTAATTGTGGCCAAAAAGTGTAGGGCAAGCATTTTTTTTTTTTTTTTTTTTTTTTTTTTTTTTGTAAAAATAATAATAGGGATAATGAACTTCTGTTAACGGAATCTTTAAAAACATACTTTAATAAATTACAGAAAAATATTTTTAAAAATTTACCTTTTTTCCATTACACAGCTTCAAAAGTTATGATGTTTTAACGATCTTTTTTCTTTTATTCTGAACTATTACATTACTTTTTATTTTAGTCTTTATTTTAATGTAATTATATAAGTTTAAGTTGCTTATGGTGTATTCAAAGGCTTGCGAACATACAATATTTAAAATATACTGAGCATATAGTAATTAATCTAAGATTTTCCATAGCAAAGTTCCATAATCAAAGACTTTTCCGTAGAATTTCTTAAAAGAATCCTAATTGTATGTTTAAAATATTCTGATTTGTTTTTGTAAACATTAAGTCGGATCTGTCCGGGCGGCTTTATTTTAAGGATTTTTGTACGGGCCGAGCCTGTTTTCACTGACTTTTGAACGGACAGGGTCGTGAAATGCGAAATGATTAACAGGCCGGACCGGGCATTGCCCGTGTCAGAAAGTTTCACTCCGTGCAGATCTCTAACCTATACTTCAATGGACGATAAATGCTGAATTCTGGTTTTAAAATGTTTAATGCGGTTTATAAGTTGTCTAATTAGATATCTTCTTTCTTTTTTTTAAAGGGTCAGATCACGTTGACGGTAAAAAAAAAAAAAAAGATTTTTCTCAAATTTCAGAATATAGGATACCTTCAAAAATTACAAATCCACTACAAAAAGAATTCTACAAGAATACCAATTAGTACAGAATGTGTGGCTAAAAATATCTTGCATAAAAGCATTTGCTGTAATGTTATAAGCCAACTTTGAAGCCGTTATTCTAAAAATTGATTTTTTGGTATTGGCGCACTCTCAATTAAAGACTCATTATCATAGAGCCTTGAAATTATGTATATTCTTAGTTTAGATGTGTTAGTTTATGCTGAACCTCAATTTAGTCTGATTTTTGTCACAGACAATTGTGGATTGAAAATGTAAATATACATTTATAGTGAAATTTATTGAATATGATTAGAAAAGATATTAATTATGCTAAAGAATTTTAATATACTTTCAAATTTAGGTTCAGTGAATATTATGAGTAACAAAATATGAAACATTAAACATATATCTGCAGTAGAATTTGTAAAATCGTGCGGTGCAAAATGCAAATTTCAATATTCCTATTTTTCAAACGCCACGTTTGTCGCTATAATTTAATTAATTAATATTACTAAATATATGTGTATTTGAATATTTTATCAAAACATAATAAATTGTGAAAGTAAAGAAAAAAAATTGTTGCGTTTCATTTATTGGTTAAGAAACTACAGAGTTTTTCGTACTGCTTTAAATACGGTCATTTTCTGACCGCTCAACGTGATCTGCCCCCCTTAAATGGAAAAGTTCCATTACAGTATTTTGGAAGTGTTGGAACGTATTTCATAATCTATGCTATATGCATTATTTTTCTTTCCTGTTTATTTTATTATTCGAAATACAAACTTAAAAGTAAGCTCAATGTTAATCTCACCTCAGAGGTCAATGCCCTCTGTTTTCGGAAGACCCTTCCTCTAGAGAGTAAGTATCGATTCTGAAAACAATGTTAGATAAAGCTGAATAGAAGCATATGCCATAGTTAACAAAAAATATCATATCCTATTTAAGTAGCGTTATTCAAGCCAATCATATAAATAATAGTTTTCGTTGCTTTAACTAAAATGTTAATTTCACGCATGACCTATGAAGTAGAAACATATCCATGCTTTAAATTAAGATGATAAGAGACATGTTAAGAGATATTTTAAAATAAATTGAACCCTTAAATACATATAATTAAAAAAAACAGACTATTTATTTAATACTTTCCGAGACAATCATTTATAAAACTGAATTTTTTTCTACACAAACTAAAAGCTGTGCGTGATGACGCATATTCATTCAGCACATTCCGCATATTCCATGCGTGAATTGATATCCAGAAACATATGTAAAATTATTTAAAAAAATAATGAGACATTTTAAATTAAATGCTGAAAATTAAAAGTTATTTGGCTGCTTTGTTGTTGTTATTATTATAATTATTAAGGAAGTGTTATTATGGAAAACAAAAGATTCCAAATTCCAAATTTAGATGTATGTAATAAAAGTTCAGAAGAAACTCTGTGTTTATTTGTGATCTAATTTACTGAGAGGTTGAAAAGCGAAGGTAGCTGGTGTGATTAGCTAGGGGTTAAAAAAAGAAAAAGAAAAGAAAATTTAAAAGAAAACACAGATTTTCTTTTAATTACATTCAAATAATGTGAATTACACAATCTCTAAGGAAAACAGCAAGAGTTGAATAAGAGGGTAGGGCAGTTTTTCAGCATGGAAAATACGAACATTTTATAAATTTATTTTTGCGCTTAAGGTCGAAATGAGATAGAAATATGTATAATTTTTAATATTAAAATGTTTAATATATATGTACTTTATACACATTTTAAACTTTCATCAAACTTTTATCATTTTATATACGAATATGTGCCCTTTGAACTCACCTTTTCTCGATGTTGCACGGTGTGTAAAGTTCTAGATTTCCATGGGACTAGAGATTGGTCTGAGTGGTTTTATCTGAAGCCAATGAATCAAGAAGCAATAGAAAATACGTATAATTGTCAAACTTCTATTTTTTTTTAAATATTTTTATTCTAAAGTTTGGATTAATAAAACAGTATACTGTCAAATGCAATGCATCGTAAAAAAAATCTGATATTGGTTTATTTATCAGAAACGAACCAATTAACAATTTAAAAAAAGATTGGTCAAGGACTACGAAAATATATATTCCATCCCCTCTAAGCGTTTTGCCCTTATTTTTCCGTTTCCCTAAAATAACTTAAATCGTTTGTAGACAAAATGCTTTCTTAACAGAATTGCATTTTGCCAAGATATTGTAGACCCGTTGTAGATATGCCCGCACACCCTATTTTTTTAAATAATCCCATTTTTATATTTTAATTTTAATTTTAAAAGTCCTTTATGATTTTTTTTTACATTGGTGGCAATCGGGTTACTTCCATTGTTGAAGAGAGAAAGGAATCAATGGGAATTACCATATCATTACGGATGCCATTTTCTTATTACAATTAAAAATAACTTTTTAAATTTTTGAACAGAAAATGACGTCATAATTTTTTTAAACGCATTTTTACTCATAAATCTGTTACATTTCAATATCTTTTTTTTTCCTTCCACTGATATTGAGGTTGAGACGCTAATCCCAGGAGATTTCAGTCAGTAAAAATGACGTCATAGTAAAAATGAAATTAGTGTTTTCTTTGATAAAACTAAATATTTTACTAAGATTGCGTCTAGAAGTAAATTTCTGCATTTGGCCGGCACACAGATTAGAACCTCAAGTCAAGAGTGCGGATGTTTACGTGCAAAATTGTAACTGGCTAACATGACATAAAGCTTGGGAATATATCTATTAGTAATCTATTCTACGTTAAAATATTTTTTAAATAGTGAATATGAACATGAAAAGTAAAGTATATAATTGTGTCACAGTGGCGCAATTTTCGTTGATTTTTCATTACATAATTCCAAAAATCGAAGCCTCAATTGTTAACTTCATAATTTCTTATCTTAATTGCATGTAACTGATTACGTATAGGCATAAAGTTTTATTTTTCAAAAATTTGAAAAGATAAAATTAAACTTTAACTAAACTAATATTTGTTTTAAGAATTGGGTCAATCAATATAAGATTTATTAATTATTGTAATTATTTTTATAAATTTTCTATAAATTCAGTCTGTCAATTTTTTTTAATATTTTCATTCGTCGAATTCGACTCGTGTCTTTTTAAATCAATAAACTTTAACGAAAAACTATCGAATATCTAACATTAAAAGTAATTACTATGGTCCAAGGCCTCAAATTTATACTGAAACTATAAGAATTCGGGTAAGCCGAATAATACATGCTGAAAAAACAACATACCTTTTATGGTCGATTGAAGACCTTATACAATCCTTCACTTTTTTATAAGTTTTAAATAGAACAATATAAACAGTTTGGTTACGCCTAAGATTTTATTGACGGGGACTTATTTTTTACTTGCATCGCCTTGAATCATTATGCATAAATATAAAGAACAACATAATTTTTTGTGTTTAAATCACACACAAATAACATATTAAATAATAGGGTGTGTTTAGATTTTTTTCACCCTGACATAAAGACAGATTTTTTTTTACTATTATTAATTAGTAATTATCTGAAAAGTATTGAATTCTGTGTTTCTTGTGAACTTTTTTTTATATGAAATACCATTGTCATGAGACTTTGGTGAAATTTATATATAAGGTAAGGTCAGTTGATTATGCTTACCAGTCAAAGACAATGGTCTTTTAAAGTATAGTAACATAATACTCGAATTTAAGATGTTTTATCAAGTGAGTTTTTAACATTTTTCTTTCAATGTTTTATCGCAATGTTTAGTATTAAATAACTGCGTTATAGATATATGAGGAACACAGAAGCCAACGGGTATAAGTGACAAAATTGAAAAAACTGAGCTAAGTGGACAAGCTATCTGGAAATAATTCTATTTGTTTAGAGGTAAAGATATATAGTGATTTCCTAATTATATTCTGCTTTCTAGATGTCATCTACTTAAGCTCTTTAAACTACATAACTACTTATTCTCTATAAAAACACGTATAAAAATCACTTATAAAACAGATTAAGTAAAATAATGCTAAAAAGTGATAAAATATCTTTATTAAGATTGACGATCGTTTCGTCGCACCAACGGCGACATTTTCAAAATCATTTATGATCATAAATGATTTTGAAAATGTCGCCGTTGGTGCGACGAAACGATCGTCAATCTTAATAAAGATATTTTATCACTTTTTAGCATTATTTTACTTAATCTACTTAATCTCTTTAACCTCTACTTAAATTTTAAAAAATACTGTAGTCCACTCTTCTATCACAGTTATTGAAATAAGAGTTCAAAGACCGCTATGAAATAAGCAACAGTTTCATATTTTAATTCAGTCAATTACTACTGATGTTCAACTTTGAACTCGATTTACTCCAAATCTAAATTTTGTCACTTGTATCCCTCGGTTTCTGGGGTCCTCATATATCATATGCTCCGTTTATTACATAATTTTTCCTTTGCTGTATATCTCATTTTTTTTTCTTAAAATTTTTGCAACAGTAAGATTTTTATAACAAATAATGCTCACAAAAAATAGATTTCATCTTTCTTCGCACTTTCAAATACTGAAATAAACATGAAAATAATTTTAATAACGAAGGAAATATTTAACAATGCAATGAAATATTTTCAACGAATATCAAACTTTGAAATGTATCAGTAGAATACAGGTTTAAGTGTTATACTGCCGTGTCTTCCTTACTTTACCTTTACTTTCTACAGAAATGGAGTACTTCCGTTGCTAATATTAAGCAAATGACTCCAAAAACTACAAAAAAATTAATATTTCAAAAATAAATGGAGATACAGTTTTCAAACAAAATGCACTTAAAAGAACGTTTTTTTTTTCTCGATACGACGGTATAAAAATGGAAAATGTGCGATGCTTAGAAGTTTAAAAAATTGCTAAAGAGAATTTAATCGTACTGCTTTGTTTTACGGCTAGCTTCTGTAAGGTAACGTTATTTTTTGGATATAAAATAAGCTGGGAGAAAGAAATAGCATACCGTACCGGAGGCTAAAAAATGTTTGACGGGAAAAATTCCAATAATTTTGAGATTTCTTCTTAAAATTTTACTTCGTAGATATTGGCTTGGAAATTCTTTTCTTTGATTCTAACAGGATTTTCCGCCGTGCTAAAACTTATTTCCAGAGAATTTTTTTTTTCCTTCCAAAGTTTTCTGGAAGTTTTCTGGTATTCGATGTATTTCTTTTTGTTGTTTGACTCACTGTGATGTCTAATCTTTCTTTCCATTTTTTCTTCTCTTCCCTTTACCAGGTGGTTTCCATTCCATAAAAACATTCGACAATCTATCTTTTTAGGGTTTCGTTTATCTGACGAAACTCTATTCGTCTCACTTCTCTGACTGTCCGTCCGTCTGCCACAGACCTCGTACTCGGAAGCTATAAATTAAGTTCCAGTAATAAACTCCAGATTTGATTTTTTTTTTTTTTTTTTTTTTTACATAGGGCTGAATACTCCCTGACCTTGCCAAAATCGTAAAATTTTGAAAAAGTCTTAATTAACGCACGTTATTAATTAAAAACTCAACGATTTGTTGTCAGAAGGGGAAGAGTTTTCCATAATTTAGAAGGGGTTCCATGGCGATAAATGTACTGGGCGTTTTGATAAACGCTTGTATTTTATAATCTACAGGACCTAAAAACTTGAAAATTGGACACGCAGACGCAAAAAATTTTTCTCTTTCAGAATTTATAAACTTGTTTCGAAAATTCCATCTAGAAGCGAAGAAATCCATTAAAATTCCATTTATATAAACTCATTTTATTTCCTTTCAAAGACAAGCAGTAGAACACAGGTGTTCATGCCATTTCATGGCCAGACGACTGTCGCCTAGGGTACTGACAGGGGCGTAGCCACAGATATTTTTCCGGGGGTGGGGGGATTCGAAAATTTCCCAACTTGAAACAAATTGCTCCAATTTTCGATTAAAATGATATGCACAACGTGTGTAATAATTATAATGATACTTTTGCATAAAAAATTCCTTTCCAAATAAACATTCTGAAACTGAAAACATAAAAATTCTAATTATGGGTTTGTTTACTAAAAAAATAAATACGCTTTTTACTTTCTTCTATCTTTACAAGAAGAAAGTATTGGATTCGTGAAAAAATTCGACATCCGGTTATAGACTGATTTATACGTTTTAATAAGTCCTGAACACGATTCGACTGTTTTTAGAAAATATCTGTCTGTCTATATATGATACAAATTTTGTGGGCGCTCTAACACAAGAACTAATGCACGAAATTTAATAAAACTTTAGAGATTCACGAATACAGTCGAAACTCGTTAATGCGAACACTCAAGGGAAAATTTTTCTTGTTCGTATTAAAAGTAGTTCGTGTTATCGGAACTTAACTACATTACATACAACTGGACGAGGCAATCGGAAACAGTTCGTGTTAACGGAGTTTGACTGTACCTTGATAAAAATTGGTGCTGATTTGTTTTGGGTGTAAATTGTCCAACAGGTGGAACTGTTATGCGGCATTTTTCACGATTTACATGATTTTAGAGATAATATATCTCAAAAACTATTGTACGGAATTTGATCAAACGTCATATTCTGTTAAACCTTGACATAATTTGATGCAGATTAGCTTTTTATGTATAGCATATAGCAGGTGGCGTTGCTATGCAGCATTTTCCACGATTTTGCGATAGCTGTATCTCAAAAACTAATGCACGGAATTTAGTCGAACTTCATATTCCACATAAGTAGCACTTCCACATAAATAGATCCTCATTAGGCTTGGGTCTATACTGCTCTAAGCTATCACTTTTGTGCACTTTGAGTAAGGAATTTTTGTTGCAGACATCCAAGAGGCTGGATGCCAAAATTCAATGATTTGTTTGAAAAATGCTATGCTTATATCTCCTTTTTAAATGCACACAATTCAACAAATCTATACCTTTAGAGTTTTTCATTATAGGCAAAGAATTGTCATTTAATTTTGGCACTGTGATTTCAAATTTTGGGGCATTAACATGCATGGAGTAGAAGAAAATTTTGGTATTGGCACATCCGACTAGTTTTCACTTAATATTAATTCTTGTGGTCTTCAAAGAAACCCACCTGTTAATAACATCGCTTAGTTTAATAAAATTCCCTATTTCACTTTCATATTTTAAAAGCATTAGGCTGTCAAGTCTGTCATCCCCCATTGTAGCTTGCAATATATATATTTTAAATTTTTATTTGACTAAAGATTCTTTCATTAGATGCAACGCCATAAAGATAAGCTGCTGTGAATGTTAAGGTACGAGAATATTGTTTGACGGCGTGACCCAAATAGTCTTTGAATTTCATGGCATGAGTAAAAGGTTTGTTAAGTGAGTTGGGATTTGGTTTATTTCCATTTGACTCTGCAAGTCATGCACATCCGGTTTCTCATATCCAGGTGGAAACATTATTAACTTTTCCCTTGCACAATTGTAATTTAAATATGGAATGCATTGCTGCAATATTCTCTTGATATAGGGAACATTGTCATTTAAGCCCATTACTAAATTCCCGAAATTTTCTTGTATTTCTTATAATTCTTTACTGCAAAACTCAAGTGAATCAATGTCCAATGCTGTGCTATTATTTTTATCTATTGCCTTTGGTGAAATCGTTTTCCTACGGTGCTTTCAGAACTCAGCTTCTCCAGTCACATCCTAATATTAATTGTTTGTGAGCTTGGTTGTAAGGAAATCTTTATTTCTTTGAAATTTTATTCATGTGCAACGTGTCAGTGTTATGTCGATTTTTTCTTCAGTTGATGGACTGCTGCCATGATCATATTTCTGTTCCAAATTAAAATCGTCCATTTTTTACCTTTTTCATCCTCGAATGGATTTTTAGATGCTCCAAAATCTTGCACGAAAACTCTTTTTCTATTATGAAGGGTTTCTTCGTGCTGAGATTTATAGTAACTTTTTAGAACAGCTTTAAACAAAGAACACTGGACTTTTGGTTTAAAATTTTATAAACACATATGAATATGAACGAATAGGACTGATATATATTTCCGCACACAAATAAAAGTAAAATGTGACAAATTTATCTGAACTAACGACTTCTTATATCCGCATTTGCTCATATAACGCTTTTTACTTGATAGCGATGGGTTAACTAATTTTTGCGGCAAAAAAATCACGAGAATGAGTAAAATATTGTCCAAAAATTGCAAAATTAGTCAAAAAAGTTGTGAAAACTCATAAAATCTTCTTGCCCATAGCTGTGTTTCAAGCAGGTGACTACATTCCTTTCTGTTGTGCTACAAGTGATCTCCAATTTTCAAAAGAAGCTGCAATCCCTTTGGATTAAAATAGCTGGATTCTCTTTTGGGAGGAGAAGGGGAGGTAGGGTGAAATTTTTGAGAAAGGAACAAAGTTTTGGAGGAAATAAAGGAACTGGATAGTCAGTTATTGATGAACAAGAATAGAGAAATTTAGGTCTGGTAGATGTACAATATTTTTATAGAACTGAAAAATACAATGATAGATTGAGTGTGGCTGATTTCTTTTTGTATTTCTTTTCATAATTTAACTTGTTTACTGTTGCAGTACTCAAAATAATCACCAAAACAGTAAACATTTCGTAATTTTTTTACTATTACTTTTAAAAAAGAAAATGTCTCAAAAATCTAGAATTTCCCCACTCTAAGCTCAAATTTCCCAACTTAACATATATTGGGGGGGTTAGGCTTCCCCCCATACCCCCCCCCCATGCCGACGCCCCACTGACATTTATTGCCGGCCTATAATTTTTTTACAAATATTGCCTTTATATATTTAATTTTTAAGCGACTATGTGTAAGTTTTGACGCTGATTCCGAATATGTAATTTTCGTTAAAATATTCCCAGTAGAATTCTAATTATCAATTTATATCTGGTTTAATGAAAGGATTCATTTTCAATTTCATTTCCTCTCAGCGAAAATGTTAAAAGCAAGACATCTGATAAAACCACAAATAATTTTTTGACTTGGATTATTTTTTAGGGTATAAGATTTTTACAAATACTGCATTTATAGATTTTGAACTTGTGCATATATGCCTATTTTTCGACGCTGGTTCCAAATATGTAATTCTTGTAAAAATCGATTTCGAATTTTTTATTTTATCCAAAATTCGTTTTTTAAAAAGAAAAAAAAATGTGCTTTTGTATAACACGTTATTTAAATATAAGCGTTTCTCCACTAATTATAATTATTTTATGTCCGATTTTTTATAGGCTATATAAAATGAACATATTGCCCATTTTATTTATGAGTGGACAATTAGGAGCATTCTCGGAGGGCAGGAAATTGACTTTTCATGCGACACATCGTTTTAAAGCTTTTGGTCTATATATTACTAAGCACCCACTCTTCATCCACTTTACTCATTTTTTCACCACTAGGGACTGTTTTAATGTTTTATTTTGTTTATTATTACCCCATAAATTTTCTTAAAAATTAAGAAAAAATATCTGCATAACCAATCTCAAAAATTAGTATCGTCTCACCCATTTTTGTTTTTCTGTCGCCAGGAAGCGCTATTGAAAAAAAATCGTAAACTTCAAAATTTAATCTACGATAAGTCATGTAATACCTTAAATGAAATGCCATGTACCCAATAATGTTATTCTTCACATTCTCTCTATCTCTATGTCATCCCGATCTATATAAGGATTTAATAATTATAAATTGACAATTTGGGTTTATGAATTAAAGGATAAAGTGTTGTGAAAGGAATATTAAACGAAACCCTCTGTGCATCTGTCATCACATTTACCCACTTGTTTTCTCTCTTCTCTCTTTTTTCTTTCTTACGTGCCCGTATCATCTCAACCGTTTTTCGTCCATACGATTAATGAGTTTTCTGTCCATTTTCATGGTAATTTATATTTGTAGTTCTTTTTCTTCTTATTATTATTAATTTTGATAGAAAAATGTTTGTAATGTTTAAAAAAAAGAACCCAAAATTTCAAGGATTTTGATTCGAGACAGTATAGAAATAAATCTTTTATTTGGCCCAATTATCATTTTGAAAGCGTAAAATTATCATAGCCAAATTCGCGTCGATTTCATCATATACTTTAGCACTAGAATGGATCGCAGAGTTTTTATTCCTTTCACCACAATATTCGGAATTTTTATGAAACAGTTCCGCCATTCTCCTTCATAACTCTTCCAACTAATTATTTCATGAAATGCAATTTAGTAAATAATAAATATTAAAAATTCAAATACTTAACCCTTTGCACTCCGTTATTGCCGCTACGGCGACATCATCGTTCTTTTCAAAATTCGTTTTTGACACCAGTAATAAAGGAAAATAAAATTTGCCTTATTTAATCAGAGCATTTTTGAAATTGTGTACTTGAAGGAAACATCTTTTAAAAAAGTGGTGCCGACCGAATAAAACTTGTGTAAGATACTTCGGAATCCAAAGGGTTTAACAGTAAAATTTAATAAAGTAATAAGTTGTAAATATATCGTGAAAAGAAATAAATATTTTTGCATTAATTAGTTTATAGTTTAATAATTATGGAATTATTGAACACCTGATATAGTTAATGAAACTAGATGAATAATTAATAAGATATTTTTTATGATTTTGGATTTCAGCTTACAACTTTCTTTGCTATTCTGAGCATTGTATTTGCTGATGGTTATGTTGAGGTAAGTATGCTCTATTTATTTTTTACTTATTTATTTATTTGTTTATTTATTTTGGTAAAGTACTACTTCTTACAAGCAATATTCTGTTGATGTTTATTGTAAAAGATTTTATTTCTTACAGTGACTGCAAGGTACAATAACGAAAAATTTAAAGTATTTTAGTCCATTTCGTATCAAAATATTAAGGTAATAAATAATAGCCCGTTCAAATACATCTACAACCAAGGATTTCGCACCCAGTGAGGTGAAAATGCAAAATTAGATTGCAGCGCACACTGTCAAAATATTCCAAAATGCTAGTCGAAATCCTGAAACAAAAGTTATACTCTTTCTACACGGAACTTTTCAAAATTGTATATCAGTGTCCTTAAAATATGTTTCACTCAAATTTACAACGGAAAGTAACACTATTACAGTTCATTTTAGCTCATACAATCGGAATGTTAAATATTGAAAAAATTATTCGTCTTTTCATTATTCAAAAGATACACTGAAAATTAATCTTTTCTAGCGAAAAGTTTTAGTGTTTTATAATGGAGCGTGCTTCAAAAGAGAAGTTTGAGTGCGTTTGGTCGTAAGTATTTACGAAATTTTGAAAAAGTCACCACAAAATGGGCAATTTCATGTTTCCTTACATATATTTGTAATAAAAGTAGTTTAGTTTTTCAATCCAATCAGGTCGAATTCAATTATGTCACTAAATAAATGCGCGAAATGTCTTGTATTTTGCACGAAAGCTTACAAAGTTACATTACATGGTACCTTTGAACCTTACGTTTCATAAAAAATTGACTCCCCTTTCCTACCCCGCAGTTATTTTGTAACACATTTTGCTATTCTGACTATTAGTTTGTTCTCTGAAAAAAAAATAGATTAAAAAAAAGCAATTTGCGTTTTGGTCAAGATTTCGGAAGCGCTTTAACACTGCGCACGGACATGCAGCAAGGCAAAACGGCTGTAGAATTGTGAAGGGCTATCTATAGGTCTTTTGAATAATAGAGTTTCTTACAAAATCTAGTGTATTGTGAGACTTCTAATTGAAGATAGCGTGCGAAAAAAGCAATTTCCTTTCAGCACGCAATCTTTAATTAATGTTTAGCCAGAGCACTAACACAAAAAAATTTTAGCAAGAAAATTTTAATTTAAACTGTGAACTAAATTTAACAACCTTGTAAGTATTGTTAATATTTTCTTATGTTGTCATAGTTGTATTTCATTGTTATACTTAATCATAGTATATGCGTGCTCAACATTTGGAGTTTTTAATTTCTATTTTGAACTAGACAATTATGCACGAGACGTGCTCAAAACAGTTTTGGGCTCTATTTTTACATCAGTCTTCAGGCTCAGGCTCTAAGTGAAAATTTGCGTATATTCAGAAATTGAAAAAAAAAGAAAAATATGCTTGCTATTTGAGAAATAAGAGTGTAGTATAAATTTTTCAAAGTGTTTTACAATCCATTAAATTCAGTTTAAAAAGGAATTGGGTCGCTATAGATTACATATAAGGAGAAATATACGATGGGGTTTTAAAGCCTTCGCATGCTCTACGTTAGTAACATAAAGAAGCCGTGAGATATCCCTTATAAGGTGTAAAAACCAATTTTATATTTTAAAAAGATTTTTCAGGGACATGAAAATCATGAAACGTTGCCATGAGGGAGTATTTTGGATTAATTCTCATTTCTGTGTGAAAAGATATTTTTAAATAAAAAAATTAATCTTGAAACACTTTAAAAATATTATTAATATTAAAATTTTCTACTGCAGTGGAGTACCGAAAGTAAGACCCCCTCCGAATATAAGCCCGGCCCTTCATATATGTCAAGTTTTCCTTTTTTGAGATAGTGCCATTTATAAGCCCTCCCCTTCAATTTTTATTATCTGACGCTTTCAATCCTTCTGTTTTTTCATGAAATTCCCTAAGTTTTTTTGTTTCAATATCACCTAAATGAATACATCTTATGCAATTTATTTTTATCTAATCTGTTTACATATCATTGTATCAGAATGGCATGTTTCACTATGTGCGTTGCCCGAACTCATCTTTACAGTCAATGCCGATTAAAGCGTATTTACTCATCCATAGTTTATTGGACTTCCTTTACCTTCGGTTTATTCTGTCAAGCTATTTCGAATAACAAACCAAATGTCATTACCCGATAGTTGTTCTGAGCGAATGTTGTGTTGGCTGTAATGTTGTCCATATATCTCAATTTGAAGAGCATTGGCAAAATACGTTTAATATATATATTAAACGCCACATTAAAAATTATTTTGGTTTTTTTAAATGTGACGTCTATTATATATTTTTTTAAATGTTACATCAAGTATATTTTATGGAAACAGACCTGTACATATTACAGTGATTAAAATTGCCTTTAAAGTATGAATTAATGTCTGAAATTGGTATATAAACTGTAAATTATACAATACAGGCATTACAATCTCGACTGTAGATAACTACATTTTTATAATATGAGGATAATTATTCGGCACTTTAAGAGTAATAGTCCTTTCATCTAATACATAATTCTTCAAGTAAGGGGAAAATTATTATTTCAAAAAACTGGTGCCAACCGAACAATTTAATTTTTTTAAAGCGCTAAACTGTCTATAATGCTTGGCAGAAAATCCTGGCAGTCAGATTATATGGGTTATATATCTATATATCTCTAAATAGGGTAGATGTGCCAGTAATATACATGTCAATAAACTGAAAAATAACTAAATATTTATTAATGTATAGAGTTAAAAAAATAAAATAATAATTCCGTTCATAAATTTAAAATTAAGCGTAATTGGTTTTATTTTTTATTTCACTTCAAACTGTTCAATAAAAAGTTTGGAGTCGGAGTCGGAGTCGGCATATTTTTAGCGACTCCGACTCCGACTCTTTTCACCGAAAAATCACTCCGACTCCGCAGAATTATTGGAGTTTCTTTAACTGCGGTCTAGTCTGCCGATCTGTTTCAAATAACAGACCAGATGTCATTACCAAATAGTTGTTCTGATATAATATTGTATTGGCTGGGATATCGTCCAGATATCTCAATTGGAAGAGCACTGGCAGTTGAAGCCAAAGGTTCTGGGTTCGCTTTCGAGCCTGGACACGCTTTCACTCAGATGGAAAAATTACTACTCTTATGAATTATTTACCAGTCAGTTGAATGAGTAAAAAATAATTAAACTAATTCTCGTGTTTTAAACTTATAGCGATTGTTATTTAGAAATGTTACTTAGAAATGTTAGTTAGGTCTTGCACATCTTTCTTACAATTATGTATGAGATAAGATATATAGGGTATGGGGGCATAGTTAAAATGTTGCAAGTTGTATTTATTTTATCAGATTAATCCGGACTGATGTTGTTGAATTTGTGTCTTTTGTTTTAATTTTAATTTATTATTATTTTTTATAACGGCTAGAAATCGCAATTAGTATGTAAATTTTTGTAAGAGGTATTAAAAGAAATGCTGTAAACTGTTCCCGTTAATATTTGAAACACTGGCGGCTGCCAATGGGCGAAAAAGTAGAGGAACTGCACCAAATATGTATGAATATCTATATTATAAAGAAAAAACATATCCCTGAGTAAGTAACGCTCACGTCATATTAAAAGTGGAAACGCCTGACCAAAAAATTATATTTTTACTGCATTTTTTTAAACTTATAAACATTGCACAATTTAATTTTTTTACACCGTCGAATATAATTTTTTTTTTTCCAATGCAATTTGTAAAACTGTATCTCAGTTTACTGATTTTTTTTTTAAATTTTCTAAATTTTGTTAATGTTTTATTATTATTATTATTATTATCTATCTCTATCACGTGCAGCCCCAGTACGAATCAGTAACCCGTTTACACTTAACCTTCAGACTACCAAAAAAAAGTATATGCAAGAACTACCATTCGGGTCCATTGGACCCATATGTAAAATATATAGGATTTCAAAATATACAAAACACCCATTTATCTACAATGAATATATTTGTTATTAATGCACCTTATACAATATATAAAAGTGATATGTATAGTAATAGAGTAAGAAAGTAACACATACAGTAAGAAAGTAATATATATAGTATATTATAATGACTACAAAACGTTTTTCATCATAATAAAATTATTCTGTACATGAAGTACAAATAACGACGGAATGTTCTCCGCAAACATTTTTCGTACACTTCTTGCATAATGTTCGTGTTTTTCGATCTTTTTTAGAGGGACAAATATGACATCTTGATTTTTTTCGTGGCGGTTCAAAACTATTTGCGTAAAGTTGTTCTGAAGTAGATGTTGAGACGGCGATACCTCCTTCACCTACTAATTCTTCTGCAAGTTGAATAATGAAATTCCGCCTTTTTTTCATTTTCGGATCACATTCAGCATTCAGTGACAACCATATTATGTATGCATTCATCGCACTTATATCGATCATATTATAAAATACAATCAAAGGCCACCGACGTGTCATGCGTTTCACACTATATGCTCTTACCATTTTGTCCATCGTATCTACTCCGCCTTTGGTTTTATTATAATCTAGGATTATTTGTGGCTTTTTTTCTAAGCTGTTGTCAATATCATAAGTGTTATGCATTGTGCTTAGCAAAGTAACAATTCTACCTTTTCTGGGACAGTAAGAGATGATGGTCGCCTTCTCTTGAAACCCAAATAAAGTAGAATATACAGAACGATGTTTTGGATTTGTGAACACAGCGGGTAATTCAGGTTTATTTTTTCGAATTGTTCCAATAAGAGATAATTTTTTTGAAGTAAGATGTGTTGCTAATGCATATGACGTAAAAAAGTTATCAAATGTAATATTACGACCAGAATTTTCAATTTCCTTCGTCAATCTTTTAACTACATTTTCTCCCTGATGAGATTCTCTTACTTCATTTTTGCCTGTATATAGTTCCAGTTTCCAAGCATACGATGTTACGCTGTCACAAATAACCCAGAACTTCAATCCATACTTTCCAGGTTTAGATGGCATATACTGACGGAAAGGACATTTTCCACGAAAAGAAACTAATTGCTCATCGACAGTCATAGACCAATTAGGAATATAAGGGTCTTGTAAATAGCTATTCCACAATTCAAAGCATTCTCTTATTGGCTCTAATTTATCAGTTGATCTTCTTTTACGCCTCTCAGCAGCATCATCAAATCTTATGACACGTAATATACTTGTGAATCTATTGCGACTCATAATGTCCCGAAATATTTGTCTTCCATTTTTTATGCTCCAAAGTTCGCTTACTGTTTCATTTTTCGATTTATATACTCCAATAAGTAATAAAAGTCCGATGAATTTTTTAAGTTCTATAATATCTATAGGTTTCCACTCTTTATCGAATACTCTATTGCCTTCCGCGTTTGTCCATTTTACTATAATTTCCAAAAGTCTTTTTCGGAAATAGATAAGAAATGAGGATGATATGGAATCCACTTCACGATTTGCAAATCTTGAAGGTCCAGATTTTTCACGTAAAATATTGATTTCAGTACGTCTTCCTTGTGGTCTGGCAACTTCATTCTTATACCAGATCTGTGAATTATTTTTGGAAACAAAAGTAGAATTTGAAGTACTTGTGGTTGCTACATTTACTTCATTGGAATCATTATCAGATTCTGAGTAGGAATCAGAAATTTCATTATGTATTTCAACATAATCTACTTCACCTTCATCAGACGACAGATTTTCATCATCGGTGTCGAATTCTATATCGTCCGGATTTTCCATAATTTTTTGAATTTCCTCTTGAGTCAATACTTTTTTTCTGTTCATCTTCAATTCAGTTTTTAACAAAAAATAAGTTAGGAAATAAGAAAATGATGAATATTTGTAAAATAACAAAGCACGTACAAACTACACTTATTATTTGTCTTCAAATATCAAGTCCTATTTTCAATGAAAAGACTCAAAAACATCAATAGACACCATTCGCTCACTAACTGTGTCTGTTGATAAATGACTCTCTGAACCAGAAGTAACCTTTTATATATAGAGCACGAAGTTTACTAGATCAGTCTAGAATGTTCTCAAAACTTCATTATAAAGTCGCCAAATTTGGCGAGATTGGCGCTAAAAATCCATCGCCAAATGGGCGATAAACAGCCAATTATGGTAACCCTGTTCCTCCTCATGATTTATGGCAACCCTAGAAAAAGAAAGCAACAGTATATTACGTTTGTTTTAATGTTGGGTCCAATGGACCCGCGTGGTAAACAATGAAACAAATTAAAAATAGGTAAAAAATTTCGAACAAAATTTTAATCGCAATTGCATATACATAGAGGAGACAATTGCAGGAAAAGTCATGTAATCGCGAAACTTTGAATGCTATTTTTCATGAGAAAAATTTACATTAAATATTGCTGTCGGGTCCAATGGACCCGTCTGGTAGACGGAAGGTTAAAACAATATATATAGTGTACGATTTGTTTCGATTTAATATCCCATAACGAAATAAAAACTTCATCGATAGATAAATAAAATAACAAGTAATTAAATTTAAAAAATCAAAAAGCCCGATTGAATAAAAGCCAACTAATTAATTATTTCTCATCAATGGGAAACTATTTTTTATATTGCTCACCTATTTTTTTATTTACTTGTATTGATGACTTTTAAGCTGTGTTTAATTATTGGTTCCTATCTATAAAAACTGTTTTGATGAGGCCTATAGATGTCCTTGAAGGTTAGAGTTGCAGTAAAGCTAGAAATCCTACCTACAAAACTTTCAGGTTGTGTAATATTTAAACGGAAATTCTGACTGTAAAATAGTCAATGAAACATCATCTTCATTTTGAAAGATCTCTCCAATGATGTGCCACTCAATAGGGTGCGTAATTTTTTTTTTCGTCTCTACCGCCGTTTTGTATTTTACGGCCGCCATTTTAAATTTATAAAAACAAAACCTATCCTATAACCATCGGAAGATTAAGACGAATCGATAGGGACCTCATTCATTAAAATCCATCCAGCCGTTGGGATGTTTCGAGGGTATAAAGAAATCCACATACACAGATACGCGTGAAACACATAACCCTTCTTTTCAGTCGGTAATGATATAAATAAAACGCAAATTTAATCCATTAACGACGAGCCTCCTTTACACTTCTTTTAATTCTTCGACACCAGTTTTTGCTGCTTTAAATAATATGAAAATTTCCAAACTATAAATACTGGTATTCAAATTTAAAAATTTAGTTCGCTTTACCTGGCAAGTTTTCTTGCCAACCGGCTTTAATGAGTTAAGACATAAGTAACCAAAAAGATAGCCTAAACCACTGCAATGATCAAAATCAGAAAACGTAAGCAGCTAAAGCTTTGATGATTTCTTTGTCTATTAATTCCTGATATGCGGCTAACACGAAAGTATCGCTTTTAATAAATTTCTAAACTCTATTTGGCTTACATTATTAACCCTCGGTACGGTATGCTATTTCTTTCTCCCAGCTTATTTTGTGTCGTATCCAAAAAATAACGTTACCTTACAGAAGCTAGCCGTAAAACAAAGCAGTACGATTAAATACTGTATAGCAATTTTTTAAACTTCTAAGAATCACACATTTTCGGTTTTTATACCGTCGTATTGGGAAAAAAAGTACTTTTTAATGCAATTTGTTTGAAAACTGCATTTCCATTTGTTTTTGAGATATTAATTTTTTTCTAGTTTTTAGCGACATTTGTTTAATTTTGGCAACTCAAGTACTCCATTTCTGTAGAAAATAAAGGAAAATGGTTGAAAAATAGCAATTATATCTTTTTGTTGCCACTTTCTCATAAAAACTGAAAAAAAAGTAATTAAAATACGTGCTATTTTGAAAAAATATAAATGAATTGATTTCTTTTTGCTGCATTTGTGTATTATTCTGAGATTTTGACGTCCTACCCATACTTTATTGTAGATGTTTATGATTGGATCGTAAACGAGGAATTCTTCAGCGGATTCGGATGTCGTCGTTTTATATAAATAAAATCGCGTGTTTTAAGTCTTAAAACTGAGCTACAGTAGAGTTCCGATTATCCAAGTTCCGCTTTCACCGAGTTATTTTCTTCTGATGGACTGGTGGTTTCTATTATTATGAAACAGCCATTATAAATGAAGTGTTAGGTGAACATGAAAGAGCAGCCGTAAAAAGTTAGTCCTTTGATTTTCTGGTCAGAATGGGGGGAAAAAATGGCCATGATTTATTTATTTTTTTTTTTTTTTGGCAATTTTTTTTCCCATTCTGACCAGAAAATCAAAGGACTAACTTTTTACGGCTGCTCTTTCATGTTCACCTAACACTTCATTTATAATGGCTGTTTCATAATAATAGAAACCACCAGTCCATCAGAAAAAAATGAAATAATATAAATGTCAGGGGCGACACTAAATTCTGAAAAAGCAGAATTCCTGTTCTCTAGTTGATATTTTTCAAAAGAAGGGGCTTTATGGTATTATTAGTGGGAAATCAAAAAATACATTAAGTCTAAAAAAATCTATTAGAGTTTTCGATTAAAAAAATGGTTTTATCCTATGTTCTGCAATCCAAGAAGCCCGGTTGCATGCCCTGGTAATTTTTAAAAAACTGTGCCTGTAATTAATAGTCTAGTTCTTCTACGTAGTAAATGCACGTTTAAGATTCATTATGACTATAATGTTACAGAAATTGCAGTGAAACATTTATAAACAAACAATATATAAATGTTTACTTATGTGTAAGTTCTTAGAAAACAATATTAATAAAAATATTTTTAGAACAAATCTCATAATAAATTAAAATAAAGTCTCAAATTTTATAAATTATAAAAAAATGTTCGTTTTAAATGAGCAAAAATTTGAATTATGCCATCAGAAAAATGATTATTTTTTCTATCAGCATCAATAAAGCATTTTTCTTAACAGGGATGTAATGGGGGATATACGGTGGTATTCGCTTGTATGCCTTCTGGGTAATTCCATATAACCTCCGTAATTATAGAGTATACTTTCTTGTATATACCCTTTTTATAGCGTATATTCTCTGTTTCTGTACGAATACACCACTGTTTCTTGATGGAAATATTTGCCAAAGAAAGTATTTCTGCTATATTATATAACTGTAGAATATTTTATTTCTTTGAGATAATATAAACAAATATTTTTTACATATTTCTTTTCTTTATAAAGATGGAACTATTAAAACGATCGAAAACAGCTAGTTAAAGTCTGTATAATCTCTCACATAAATTCTCTACTGTGTATTTCTGAAATTATCAACATGGAAAATAATTATCATTAACATTTCAAAACCAACATTGTAATATTTATTGCTGTTATTTTATTTACTACTATCGTTAAAGATTCTATTTTTGTATGACAAAGTACATCGTTTTTTATTTTCATCTTTTCGTCAATTAGTGTTTGTAATGCATTAAATGCAATATCACTATCAAAATAGACATTAAAATTTTTGTTTTATAAATTATTTACAACACTAAATAACTGATCTACAGTTTACAGCAAGTGGCAAAATAAAACGAAAAAAAAAAAAAGAGTCATATTTGCATTTGCAGTCTCATCTTCTTCTGATGTAAAATTGCTCCAGTGAAGTGTCTCAGTTCTGATTTTAAATATCCTTCACATATGGCCCCGACTCATCCAAGAGAACGCCTACTGACGTCATCGTTACCATGACAATCTCATTAAAAGGCACGACTTCTTAGACACAACTTGCCTGACTTCTTAATTTAGATTGGTTTGGAAAAAAGTATTTACTTTTAAGCGCCCATCATAAAATAATAATAATATTATTAATAATAAATAAATGAAATAAAAATTTGGTGCAATTACGATTTAAATAAATAAAAACAGAATATACATAGATAAGCAAAATATTTTCAGTAAACTGTTGGGTGAAGCGGTATTTCACCTACTTCACTAATGTGAAATAATCTGAAAATACTCATAGTTCTTTGTTTTTTCAAGTACTGTTTTTCTAATATTGCAATTATAATTGCATAAAATAAATTGCATAATCTGATGTTTATTTTTGCAATTTGCAATTTGTATCACTTGGTATTTGTATTCTACAACTGCATTTTTAATTTATCATGCATGTATAAGTACTTGTTCTTTCAATAAGAAATGGTTAGTTTAACCCTTGGGTTTTGGACTTAATAATCTAAGCCCATTGTTCCCAGACTCACATGTGGTTGCCCTATAAAGTTCCGGAAAACTTGTCTGGACTAAAAGTTGACCTCCAGATGTTTGGCATTGTATTTATTTATTTATTTTTTTTTTTTTAAGACAAAATTTTCCCAGAAGTAGTCTTTAAAAATTTCACAAGAGTAAAAACAGTAACGTGAAGTGTAGCAAACAAAACAACTAAATTTTGAAAAAAAAAATTGCGGCAGTTACTTGCATCTTTCCAGAATGCTTTTCATTTTAAATAATGTTGAATTGTAAATTGTTAAGAAAGAAAATGAAATTCGTCCTTCAAAATTCCAAAAATTTCGTAACTTTAGTTTTCGCTTACTCAGAGTTAAGGGCAATTAATTCTGCCTGATAACTACATTTCATTTTATTAGTAAAGAGCAGAGTTACATAATTTGATTTTTCATGTGTGTGTTGGCTTTTAGCTCTATCTTAATTTTTAAAATTACGAATATTCGTTATAGGAACAATATATGGGCATTTTCCGCTGCCCATGTTGCTGTATCAGTATGGTTCTGTTTCTAAGTAGTTTTAAAGTAAATGTATTCGTTTTCTCGCACAAAAGATTGGCTTAAATTTCAAATGAATTTTATTAACTTTTATATAACTTGTTACATGAAAAATCTGGCATGAATAGCGTGGGAAAGTCATGCAAATTTCGTATCCTATCAAGAAATTTTTTTAATGAATAATTAATAAAGACAGTTTAAAACCTACATACTGAAGCAACCAGACACTTACTCTGATTGCAGTAGTATGCCACTGCCGTATTTATAATTACTAACGCATGCATGCACGATTAAGATTGAAAAACCTGTCTATCATAAACAGTGAATAGCGAAGTTTCCATTTATATAAATACACTCTTTCATTAAAGGTAATCTTTGCTTTTTTCAGCATCACCCTCAATATTATGATTTCGGTTATTCAGTTAAAGACCACCATGGAGAACAACACAGACACGAATCGGGAGATGGTGGGCACGCTGTAAAGGGAAACTATGGCTTTACCGATGACCGTGGTGTCCACAGAGAAGTAGACTACGTTGCAGACCACGGAGGTTTCAGAGCTGCAGTTAAGACTAATGAGCCAGGAACAGCCAATCAGCATCCAGCTGCGGTTGAAATCGAGTCATCAGCTCATGATGTGCATGATGGACATGGCCATGGAGTCGGTGGACATGAATATCCCGGTTATGAGTACGGCAGACACGGATGGGATGGACCTGGATACGGAATTCTAGGTTATGGTGGAGATGGCGCCGCTGGTTATGGCTATGGTGGATACTAATACAGGTAATAAAAATAATACAAGCTTTTAGGGAATATTATTTATTTAGAAATTGAAATGAAGCATGTTATATTTTAACTAGATGGTAGCCGTCAAGATTTGACGGTAAATAACTTGAATGTTTCATTAGAAGAATTCTTGAATTTTTAATGAGTTGCTTTTAGATTAATTATTGAAATTGTGACAGATTTCTATATTGCATAAGTGATTCCTATTTCTTTAAAGCGATAGAGGGTACTGTTGGCCAAACCTATTCAGTGAAGTCAAAGAATTTTAACTTGATAATTTACAACCAATTATGCTTCTTTTTACCAAAAATTTAACTAAAAATAGTGGGTAGAGCATTTATTTTTATTTACTATGGTCTCATTTTTTCGAAAAAATAACAGTTTTTTTTTTTTATTTATTTATTATGATTTTTTAACTACGTGACCATGAATTTTATTTTTACCAGTCTCATTCTCTAAAAGCCCAAATTTGAAACTCGGTGCAGTTAACAACTTTCAATATAATTTTTATTACTTGAATTTTATTTTACATTTTTATAAATTTTTTAAATATAAAACCATGAATATCAAGGTAAATTTTTTATAGTTCTTATATGAATATTTTTCTCTCTTTCCGTTTTCTTTTTTTAAGGAAAAGAAAGGCAAACTTTTCTTTCTGACACACACATACATATATTCTTGATAGTGGTCAGAAAATATAACAAAAATTGTAGATCAGCTCAATTTATTTAATTGATAATTACATTAAAAATATTTTAGCTTAAATATTTTAAATATAAAATTATTATTATTATTATTTTAAATATTGTTCAGTGTTAAATTTTATTTAATTATAAAGCATTCAAATAATAATAATAATAAAATAAAAATCATATAACTTCTCCTAATAAAATGTGTCATTATTGAAATAAATTATCACGAAAAATATTGCAGAAATCATTTTGTTGGGCGTTGGGTTCGAACTTGCTATCCACTACAAAATATTAGAGCTTTAAACTGCTGCTTTAGACCGTTCAACCACCAGGAATTCGTTCTCCATCCCTCTAAATTGAAGAGTGTTGACCATATGCATATGGGTCTACTTAAAATTTTACTTTTGAGTTTTAAAATATATGATAACTTTATAGTTTTTGAAGGTTTTAAAAAACTGAAGAAGAATAGATGTTATACAACGTAGATTAAGTAAGGCAGTTGTTCGACTTATAATACTGCATCGAAATGCTTAAGCCTAACATGACCGAAATAAAATGGCTGATTTTAACGAAAGATTATCAATATCTGGATCAGTTCACTCCGGAAGTGTTATACACTGAGCGCTATTATATATATAATTCATAATTTTGTTGCTGTTTTCTTAATATAGGAGGTAAAACATTTAAATACTACACACACACACACAGTCATGTCACGAAACCCCTTCATAAATTATTGCATCTTAGAACAATTTAATTAATTTTGCTCTTTTAAATAAATTTTGTTTTCAATGTTCTTTTTTATTCCAATCAAGTTTTAATTTATATTCTTATTAAATATTCAAGAACTGGTGTAATACGATAAAAGCTAAAGAACTTCTTAATAGTGCTATAAAATTAATATGGTTTATGTTTGTTTAATTTTACGGTGTTACTTTTAAGGCTTAATTTTGTGGTATTATAAAGAAATTTTTTTCTGTTATATTATTTCTCTGTTTCTTTGAAAGCAAATTAATTTTTTTCTAGCTGGGTAGTTTCAATTTATTTTATTTCGTACTTTAAAACGGTTCAATCCAGTCTTAAGAAAGTCTAAATTTAAATTATCCCTTTCGCCTAACTGGCTTCCTTTGATCAACCAATGACAATTCCTCATTCGAAGCTAGGTATAAATTAAATTTCTTATTTTCCTAGCTGTAAAACTCTTAATGCATTCATACCCCCCCCCCCCCCCCCCCAACAGAGCATACGTAATTAGGGTTAAATGAAAGCAACGAGCTCTTATTTATTATGAAAATTAAACTGTGTAAAAATCATCAATATGGTATTAGATCTTTATCGCACCGGGTGCGTGTGTTAAATTGACTCCGTAACGAATGAGTGCGATCAAACAAGCAATGGACGATGAAGCAAAATATAGAGATGAAGAAAAACACATATTTGACTGGTTGTAGCTAAGATAAACCTAATCAAACCCATTCGCCGTACGACACGTCGTTTAATTTAATTCTAACAGAGCATACTATACTTAATCGTCTCTTGATAACTCGTAAAGTTCAGAACCGCACCCACATCGATGGCGAATTCTCCACTGAAGCTCGTTCTCGCCTTAATCTCGACGGAAGGTTTCGTCTAATCAGAGTACGACCTCTTGCGCCATCTACATGTTCTGACTCAAGTGCTGTTTCACGAGAGTATATATTGTCTGAACTGACATAAAAATGCATTCCAAACTAACTTAATATGAATCCCAGCATGCATTTCGAGTCTTTACGAATTGGCAAGGTTCCTATTACGATTTTGCTTATGATATAATAAAACTGACATCTCCTTTTTCTCAACAAAATGGGAACCAGTTAGGCCTAAGCCATCTCAATCCAAAAATATGCTCAGCAATGCTCTCGAATGGCTTCACTGAAACTGACAACTGTATATTTTTAAAACAATTGATTTCCTACGTGTTCTTATCTAATTTTTAATTAGGACCGAAAAATGTCATGCTTTATTCGCCCAAATGTTTGATTACATCGTTCTGCTCGAACGTACAGCCGTGGAAAAAAAAAAAAGTAAACACTCCCTACTAACTCCTCAACAAATTATCCTAGAAGAAAGTTACTGGTACCACACGATTGGTAATAAAGTCTACTTTTAAATGATGCATATAAAATTTGTTTAGGTGGCCATCTACATATTAAAACGAACCATAACTTTGTTTTTTAAAATAGCAATACACAATTCTGATAGCATAAATGAACTCTACACCCTTCAAATGGCCTAAAAACAAATTTTTATGCAATTCGTACAATAAGTTTCCGAGAAATTAATTATTTTAAAACGAGCTTATTTTAAGGGTTGTATCCAAATTGAAGTTCGGTACTCGATTGTTAATCGAGAGACCCCCCTTCTTGACCAAGGCACCTTAAGCAGTCAATGAAGCCTGCTAATTACAGGACAGCAGAAGAAATTTCAAAATATTTAGTCACTTCTATCATAGACATCCCCTTAAACCATCATTTTGCCGCATAATTTGAAAACTACGTGGAAGAAAAATGTGAAATTTTGGATTTCCATAAAGCAGGACTTAATAAATCTAAATCCATCAAAAAAGCTGTAGGTTGCAATTCATAATTTTTTCGAATATTAATTTCATAATTCATATTATAAAATTATAAAATTGCAAATTCAACGTATTTATGTTTTGGTATATTAGTATTATTGCTACACAAAAAATTAGCACTTTAGAAGCATAATTTCAGGAGCTATAACTAAAAATATGAAAATGTAATTTAACGTTTGAAGCACTAATTTTTGAACGTTTATAATTCAAGAACTTATCATTCAAATGACTTGAAAATTGGTGTCTAAGCATAGTTTGAACCGAAGATTTGAAACATTGCGTTAAAATTGGGTATTGCCATTGAAAAAAATGAGGTTTGGGTACGTTTTACTATGTAGATGGCCCCCTAAGCAAATTTTATATACATCACTTAAAAGTAGACTTTATTTCCAATCGTTCGGTACCAATAACTTTCGTCTACGATAATTTGTTGAAGAGTTAGTAGGGGTGTTTACCTTTTTTTTCCACGACTGTACGTAAAAATTCTTTGATTGTCACGGAGTTTGAGTATGCTCTTTAAGTTCTTCCCAACAAACAGCGCGCTCCTATTGCTATTTCCGAACAGTAATTTTGGCCTTATGTTATTGCAAACATTCAGTTATTGAATTAGTAAAAATTACCCTTCAGAAATAGTGATGCCCAAGTACAAAAAAAAAAAAAAATAATAATAATAATAATAATTAAAAAAAAAATGCACACGGTACGATCATTTTAATGTGATTAAAGTATTAAGAAGTATTTTTCGCAGAATATTATGCATAGAAATATATTTACATAACGGAAATTTTAGTTACTAATCCCTTCCACTATGTTGCAAAAGAGAAAAAGGAAAAATGCTTGAATTTATTGTGAAATATAAATACAGTAGACAGCCGATTATCCGGACGCCGATTAATCGGGTTATCCAATTAACCGGATCTTTAAAAGACCATACCTTCACCAAAATTTCTGAAGTAAAACTTTTTTTTGGCGTAGCAGGGTAAATTTGGCTGGGTGTCACGAAAGTTAACTGTTAAATAAATATTTCCTAATCCTGAAGTAATAAAATCGCCAACAAATTCAAAGAGGGAAATGTATAAAATAAACTGTTTCTAGAACATAAGAAGTTTCACTTCTAACGCATGACAGTCCCACGCATATTTTTTCTCCAAGAAAATCTCTCTTTATTTTCAGATTCTGTATAAAAGGTCAAAAAATTGCTTTTTTTGTCCCTTGGTATCCTCAGAAAGAGGTACCCCCTCCCCTCCCATACGGTGGTTGATAAAAGGATATACTCTATGAAGCAGAAGACTATCAAGAATTTCTTTTCCCTTTCACAATGATTTTTTTTTTTTGTGTGTGTGTGTGTATGTACTGTACAGTGAATTTATATGTAATGTAACATTTTCTATGTATAACTTTGTACCAATTTTGTAGAAAATAAAATTTTTAAAAGTTAAAAAAACTTCTAAACGCGACATTTGTAATATGCTAAAATATGCAAATATTTGCCGGTGCTAAGCCTGAAAAAAGTGTGAAGCGAAATTACCTAAAAAAACACAGACATAGTTGTTTTTTAAAGTTGTCCAATTATCCGGATTTGACTCGGTCCCGACCGGTTCGGATAATCAACGCTCTATTGTACATTGTTAGAATAAACCACGATACAATTTCTCCTAAAAAGGTCCATACTTTTTTGAAGAACATGTAAAGCATTCTGATATATTATCGTTTAGAGGACACTTACTTTATAACCCCATGCAGTGCTGCCAAATCTGGTGGGTTTTTTATTTACAAATTCTGAATTTATATAGAAATTTTTTACTAGAAAATTTATTTAATTTATTCTCTGGATATCTATCATTACATAAACTAAAAGTAGCCATTCAAAACTTCTGGTAATTTTTTTTTTATTTCTAGAAGGAAATAAATACGGTAGTAAGAATTAGAAGTTCCAAGCAACAACAATATAAAACAAGAAAAATAATGTATTACTGAATAATATCAAGATTTACTTTGAATTAAAAATATGCGTTTATATAGAACCTTATTATTTTATTTTATTTTACAGGATCCTGAAATCCATCGCTACATATTAAAGCCATTCATCTACATTTTATGTTGTTAAATCATTTGCAATTTTTTCCAAGTGCAAAAACTAACTTTGGTGATTGTTATGGTCTTTCAATCTTCTAAAAGTTAGTGTTTTCTGGTGCTGGTACTTGAAATTAGTTCTGTTTCTATCATGTTGTAATTATATTTTCATGTAATGTTACTCATATTTTTTGTATACATAGATTTTAAATAAAGGACAGTTTTTCTTCTTTTTTAAAAAAAAAAAATATGCTCCATACATGTTAGTAAAAAGAAATGTAACTATTAGTCAATTTAAAGAATACAGATGGTATAATCCATGCTTTGTAAAAAAAAAAAAGCCTTGAAAAATACCGTCCTATAATGGACCGACTGATATTAAAATTTAATAACTTGCAAATGGTGACAGCTGTTTAAAAAATTCTTGCAGGAGGTTTATGTAAGATGTCAGGAGTTTTTTTTCTTTTCTTTAACTGAGATTCCCGGTTTTAGTTCCAAATAGCAGCGATATATGGCACTGCGAGGAATAGGCGCTAAATTGAGGCCCAAGTTTTAAGCTTCTCTCATCTCCCAGCATTGAGGCGAAAGAAGGCAGTTAAGTATGTGGAGTGGATCTCAGTCGTCCATGGAATCTTGTTCTTAGACACCGACTCCATATATTTAACCCCCTTGCTTCGCATTAATGCTGGCAGAAGAGCGAGCTTAAAAAAAACCGGGCCTCGATTTTGCGCCTATTGCTTCATTTTTGTGGAGAAAAAGGAAAATTTAGGGATTATTAGATTTCTTTTTTTTTTTTTTTCGTCCTTTTCAAACTGAAATTGAAATTATCTTTTATTTCAAACACATGTGAAGACAATAGTGTGATTAAATTTCGTTTTTCAGGAAAGTTTGAAAAAAAAAATAATTCATTAAATAATAGTAATAAAATAATGATAAATAAATAATAATTTCTTATTTATTTTAATCAAATTTTAAAAATTTCAAGAGATAAATTTTCATATTTTCGAAAAGATTATTATTTTAAATTGTTACCAAACAGCGCAAAGAATAATATTTCCATACGATTTATTTACAAGTGACTATTAAAAACAGAAAAAAAACTTTCAAATTAAAATTAAATCATAACGCGTTAAAAGCAGGAAAATATTGAAAATTACGTCATAAAAATTGTATTGATACGTGAATTAAATGAGAAAGAAAACTTTGAAATAATAAATACATTAATTTGCTTTCAAAGCAGTAAATTGGAGAAATTACGTCATATTTTAAATGCCCAAATAATAATACTACCAAACAATTTAAATTAAAAAATATATCTATGCGAGATATTCACTTCATTTTTCGAGATAATCTTTTTAATTAATGTTGTCAATTCTAAGACACCGCAAATAATGATATATCCCTTCTAAAAACAAAAGTATTTTCATATGAATGTTAAAAAACAATAGAAAAGTTTGGTGAAATTTAAAGCGATACATTTAAAATGATGTATGTATTGTATTATGTTAATCTTTTTATAACGTTTTAAAGAAAAACCGGGAGGCAAAGGCTCTGTTTACTTAATCAATTTTATTTTAGATTATTTTCAAATGTTTATCTGATCTTATTTAATGAAATACGAAAACAGCCGATGGATGCTTTAATAGGATCTGATTCGACCTTAAAATTTCACAATCAAAAGGAAATAAATGGAAACCCGTTTACAGGAAGATAGCCACTAGTTTTTTAATTATAATTCAATATTTTGTAATCTTTTTAGAGCCGATCAAATTAGCGTGTTTTTAGAATCTGCGGTGTCTGAACGGGGGTTGGCAAGCGTAGCTCGTATGGGGCGGAGCCCTCTTGTATATATATATATATATATGTGTGTGTGTGTGTGTATGCACTGTAAAAAAAAACATTGTAGATTTGCCAGCACAAACTCGATCACAGTCGAATGTGCAGCTCATTTTTTATGCAACTACTATATTTTTCATGTTTATACAGGGTGTCCGGTCTCAACGGTGTCCAATGGCTAATTCCTAAACCGTTAGTCATAGACATGTAGTTCCAATTACAAAAATGTTTTAAATCAGGTAAAGAAACATTTTAAAAGCGATTTGGTCAATAAAAACATTCCTTAAAAAATCACGAAATTTAAATTTTTATACGGTCCCCCGGTCCTATAAGTTATATTTAGTAATTTTTTCCTATTACACTGACAAGTAAGACAAAAAAGTCCCATTCATATAACGCTAAAATTGAGCGAGTTATGAAACTTTAAAAATGCATGACTTATGCCACTTTTCTACTCTGAAAACAAATGAGTTCCGCTTGGCTTTGAGGGATCATATACCAAGTGTTTAAAGTATTCGAAGATCTTACTTCATGTGTATCTGCGCTTTGAAAAAAAAATCCTAAGTATTATGTTAAGTCTCAAATTGGCTAAAATAACATATGTTTTATTTTGTCAGGATTTGAGACTGTTTCTCTTATGATATCTTTTAACAAAAATTATGCTTTTTTATAAGTTTTTATGTTACTACAACAATCGTATGTATGTTTTTCCAGTTCAAAATTTGTACTCGAACTTTAACCCACTTTTAAATATCCGATCGAGATTGTATTTTACATACTGGCGCAGATCCGATAACAATATAATATTATTAAGACTTTCGGTGGTTACCATTTATACTTATTTTACAGGATAACACAAAAAATTTCGGATAGATTTCTGCCAAAGCGTTTAAGAAAAAGTTTTAGATTAGATAATACAAGACTGCGATTGTTGGGTTTTTTAACTTTCATGTACTTTTTAGCACTGAATCCGAAAATTACCTTAATTTTCGACCATCATGTCAGGATATTTCGCAAATCATAAATTTTTAAATTTAAAGAATAACAAAAATCGAATACTATAAAGTAGAGGAGATGGTTGTGTTTTTTAACTTTTGATAATTAATTTTTACGCACTTTTTAGCACTAAATCTGAAAATGACCTTCATTTTTAACCATCACGTTAGAATTTTTTTGCAAATCGCAAATGTGTTAGTTAAAATATAGCGAAAATCTCATACTATAAAACATATGTAAAAAAAAAAATTATTCGATATTTTTGCTTATCCTGGGATTTACAGCTAAACAGCTGAGTGGTCTGATGAGATGGGGGAGGAAACTCAATTTTAACATTGAACTTCTTAACTTTGAAATTTACAATTTGCGAAAAATCCTGATATTATAGTTAAAAATGAAGGTCAATTTCGGATTCAGTGGTACAGAATATATAAGAATCAATTATCAAAAGCTAAAAAACATGACATAACCCAACTTTTGCAGGCTTGTGCAATCTAATAATATTTTAAAATGCGTATCGTTTTGTAAAGAATTGAGGCTGTTAATTTAGAATCATTTTATTTAACAAAAATTCTGTTTTTTGTTCCTTCTTAAATGTTTATTACAAATTGTATATTTTCCATTAATATGCCAGAATGATTAAAGATTTCAAATTTATATTGCAATGTTAATTTTACTCCCAAAGATTTTTCATATCTGACGAAATTATATTTCGTCTAAATTTGTGAATGACCCCCAATTTGCAGCAAAAAATATGCTCCAACTTTAAACAGCTGTTACTCGGTCAATTTTAATCGTAGAATAACGGGACTTTTTTGTATTACTTGTCAGTGTAAAAGGAAAATTTCACTAAATATAACTTATAGGACCGGGGGACCGAATAAAAATTTAAATTTCGTATTTTTTTTTTTTTTTTTTTTTTTTTTTAAGAAATGTTTTTATTGACCCAAATTGCTTTTCAAATATTTTTTTTTACCTGATTTAAAACATTTTTGTAATTGGAACTATATGTCTATGACTAACGGTTTAGGAATTAGCCATTGGGCACCGTTGAGACCGGACACACTGTATAGTCAAGAAACTAAAGAATGATACAGCACATTCGACTGTGATCGAAGTTGTGGGCGTGATGAACAGTACTTTGTACTGTAAAAATGTCTTTTTTTTCAGTGTAGGAGGGGGCCCAGCTCCCTGCGAGCTTCTTCCGCCAACCCCCGTTCAGGCTTCGGATCCTCTGAAAACATACTAATGTGCCCTGTTTAAAAATATTACCAGGTTACGAAAGATTTAATGATGTTATCATTATAATAGCGCGGCTGTCATCTGTAATGCGGCTGCCATGTTTTTCAGTTTGAATGGGCATTTTTCGATTACCTTGGCCTCATCCATACCTGTCGTAATAAAGGACATCAGTTTTCGGGATTGATAAGTAAGACGAATCACACATTTGAAAATCAGCATGTATAAAATGGTTAGGTTGAAAATGACGCAACTTCCTGAATTTTATAACGACGCTATGGACAATATTCATCCTTTAGGTTTGAGGCTAAAAAACTGGAATAGGTTTCAGATCCCCGTATTGAAAAGCATTGTGTTTTGAAGTTTCACGCTTATACTTTATGTCTTGATCTAGTTTTAGGTATTTCAAGAACAGGTATAGCTTATTTATGAATTCTTTACTCTATTCTAATACGCCATCAAGTATATTCCCAGGTTATTTTTACAATGTATATTGTTTGTATCAATTAATAAGAATGTCCCAATTCTCTAATATGTATTTATTTAATAGTAATTCGTACAAAATAAATCGAAAGTATTTTGCGCATACATTTACCTGTATTTATGCTGCACCAAGTGATGTAATATACAAACAAATTTCCTTGCAGCACTAAATTAAACCATGTGACGTCAGATTAAGTCTCCGAAATGAAAATAGTTTCAAATGTATTGTTTTAATCAGTGGCGTGGCGTCCGGTCATAGCTGGATGCGGCGATGACCAAGCAATATTTTAAAACTCTTAATAAGCTTTTAAAACTCTACGATCCAGTTTTAGCAGAACATTTAGAGTTCATGTATAAGTGAAGGTAAGATTTAAAGTTTCTTTTTTGAACATTCAACCATTGAATTTTAGAGTTAATAATTTTTAACCACAAACTTAAATAATTGCGATGACCACCGAAAATTTTCACGCCACGCTACTGGTTTTAATATATGACTTAATTTTCCCTATTAAATCCATTTCTCCAGTAATAATTTATTTATTTTAAATTTGTTTCCTCTTTTGAGTTTCACGGGTACATATATTATTTAATTTAAAAAATATTTGAAAATTGAACTTTTTAAATATGATTCAGCATTAAAAGTTTTTACGTGTAATGATTTAATTATTTTAGGCACTTTAAATATTAAGATATGGATCGTATTCTTCCTAACGGTTCAAGACTATAAAAATCGCAATTTTATCTTAAGCGAAGTCATAGGAATATTCGCGATCGCACTTATTGAATGAAGATGATTACAGAAAATTTTATTTACACTTAAAAGTATATAAATAATTTAGCATTTGTTTCCATCTAATAATCCACATTCTTCCTTTTGGTTCGAGGCTATAAAAATTGGCATTTTACCTTATGTTACGTCACAGGAAATGTATTTATTTAATATTTGGGCCTTTTACATATGACATAATTATCACCTTTAAATGGGTTTCGCGAGTGATAATTTTATTTTAAAGTTTTCGTATATTTAATATTTATGTGAAAAGATTGTGACGTAACTTTCCTTATTTTCTGCTTTTAATACATGATCATTTAATTCGTATTTTAAAATTTGTTTTCTGTTTTTAAGATCATTGCCATTTTCTCTTTAAAATGGAAAATAAAACCTTTTTTTTTTTTTTTTTTTTTTTTTTTTTTTTTTTTTTAACGTCTAACGGAATTTGAAAGTGACAGACGATTTTTGGTTTCTGAAATAAACTGATTCTGGATGATCGAAATATAAAAAAATATATTTTTTTCTTTTTTTTCTTGAAAAACATAATTTAATCACAATAGTGTCTTTACTATCGACTGAAATAAAAGATAATTTCAGTTACAATTCAAAAACGACGAAAAAGAAATTTAATAATCTTTGTGTTTTCCCTTTTTTCCACAAAGATTAATCTACTTCCTATCATTATACAAATATCATTAAAATTAGAAAAAAATTAATATCTTGAAAACTAATTCAAATTTTTAATTCCTAATACTATTTTTAAAACGTGTGGATCAATACGGATAATTAGAGTTAATTTCACGACCAAACGTTCCGTACTTTAGGAGAAATAGCTGTAAAAATAATCAGTCATTTAATCAGTCGTTTCATAAAACCGTTTCATTAGGATTTTATGTATATAGGCATAGGGTAAATATATATGTATACTAGGGGACTCTGCCCCCTGCAAGCTACGCTCGCCAACCCCCGTTCAGACACTGTAGAATCTAAAAGCACGCTAATCTGATCGGTTTTAAAAAGATTTGAGGAGATTAAATTGTACTGAAAAAACCTGTAGCGATCTCCCTGTAAACGGGTTTCCATTCAATTCCCTTTGATTGCAAAAATTTAAGGTAGAATCAGTTGCTGTTAAGACATCCAATGGTTGTTTTCGTGTTTGGTTAAAGAAGATCAGTTAAGCATTTGAAAACAAGCTAAAATAAAATGAATTAAATAAACAGAGTCTTTGTCTCTCGGTATTTTTTAACAGCGTTATAAAACGATTGACATAATACAATTACTAAAATTTGCTGCTTTAACCCCTTCAAGGTCGGTGGTTCATTTTTGGACCACTTAATTTTAATTCTTAAATGCCACATTAGCATCAGAATATTGGGATGAAAATTTCCCTTTTATTAAGTAAGTGAACAAAAGCATTTTTGCATTTCGAAATTTGTTTGTAAATTCTGGTGCCATTCACTGATTTCAAGATTTTACGAATAGAAGTGCCTTGTCCGTGAAAGGATTAAACGCATATTAATGTATTTATTATTTTAAAGTTTCCTTTCCCTTTTAATATTCACGTGTAAATACAATTTTCAGGACATAATTTTCAATATTTTCCTGCCTTTAACACGTACTCATTTAATAGTAATTTTAAAGTTTTTCTTTTCTGTTTTTAATAGTCACGTGAAAATAAATTTTTAATCTTCGGGAAATATTATTCTTTGCGCTGTTTTTAAAATTGAAAACAATCTCTATAATAATAGCCTAAGTCATGTGACTATCATCAACAGCTCCAGACGGGTCCCTTCGCTTTTTATATTCTAGACATCCATTTAGGTACTTTAATGTTAGCCAGCCACAGGTGTGATAAGTCGCCGAATATTATTCCATCCCCATTATTTCGTTTATATTATTATAGTCCAAGTCATGTAACTGCCATAAACAACGGTCTGATTCCTTCGCTTTTCAGAGCATATTTTAAGGAATTTTCACTGGGCGACAAATGGTTTAGTCTGTTGTTCCAAATAAATGTTCATAAATCAACCCCTACCCCTAATAACAGGAAACCAAATACTAAGAATATCGATTGGCTGACAAACTTTTATATCTTATTAGTTATGTCTATTGTACTTCTCCTGTTGCTGGTTAGTAAACTACAAAATCGTCATTGAAACATCTCAACCGCCTTATTTATAGTTAGGTACAATTAAAGAGGCTACATTCTCATTTCATACAAATTTTTAATTGTTATGTTAGTAAAGGACCAAACACAACATCTAACCTACCAAATCGTATGCCTAATTAAAACTTTATATAAGAAAATTATCATTTAAATTCACGTAAAAATATTGTTTACCTTTTATTAGCTTGTGCACTTTGCTTTTGTTCATAACCATAACATATCTGGCTAATAGATAATTGGAGCCTAGAATAAATTCTGAAATTCAAAAATAAATTTCACTTGCATCGTTAAATAGTTCGTGAAGTAGTACCTTAACTATGGTTTTAGACCCAAATGTTGAACTAATCAAGAAAACATACTAATACTTCCCTCTTGGTGGATGAAAATCATCAAATTTAAAAATAATATAAAATTACTATGTTAAATTTTATAACATGTTTCCCAAATGTAAAATGAATAATAATTGTAGTGGTTAAACATATTTTGACTTTTACAAGTATTTTGCAAAGACAAACTAAACAAGGAATCAGATTTTACAATTATGCTTTAAAAAAATCAAGCTGTATCAATAAAATATTTCCAAAATGCTACAATAACAGTTACAATGGTTTAAAATTTTAATACAAAGGACTGTCCAGAGTTGTATAATATAGACGCACGCCGTGCGCGGAAAGTTTTCCGCGATTTTTAGGAAGAAAAAAGTAATTTTTGTTCTTGTAACTTTCTTTTTTTTAAATATCAAAAAATTAAAAATATTCCCCAATTTTATGTACGATTTATTTATTGTCTGGCAGGGGTGATTCTGTTCCGAAAATTAAAAAAAAAATCGGATACAAGTCCGAAAATTCAGACATGAAAAAATATCACTGAAAAATATTCTGAATTTCAACAAATGGTCGTCGAAAAAAAAAATCGTCAATTGTTTGCAGAAAAAATCACCAATTTTGTCAAAGCATTGCGAAAAAAAACGTGAATTTCGTCAAAGGACCGCGGAAAAAACGCGAATTTCTACAAAGAATCGTAAAAAAAGATAATTTCGTCAAAGAATCGCAGAAAAAAACGCAAATTTCGTGAAAGGAATGCAAGAAAAAAACAAATTTCGTAAAAGCGTAGCGGAAAAGGCCGAATTTTGTCAAAGGATCGCGAAAAAAAAAACGTAAATTTCGTAAAAGAACGTCGGAAAAAAACTAATTCCTCAAAGGATCGCAAAAAACAACACGAATTTCGTCAAAGACCCGCGGAAAAGCGAGAATTTCGTCAAAAGATCGCAAAAACGTATATTTCGCCAAAGGATCGCAAAAAAGCAAATTTCGTCAAATCGCAGAAAAAATGCAAATTTCGTCAAAGGAGAGGAGGAAAAAAATGCAAATTTCGTAAAAGCATAGCAGAAAAAAGCGGGAATTCTGTCAAAAATCGGGAAAAAAATGCAAATTTCGCCAAAGAATCGCGGGGAAAAAACGCGAATTTCGCCAAATAATCGCGAAAAAACGCAAATTTCTCCAAAAAGCCGCGGGAAAAGCGCGAATTTCGTTAAAGGATTGCGGGAAAAAACGGATTTCGTCAAAGGATCGCACAAAAAAAGCAAATTTCGTCAAAGGATCGCTGAAAAAACGAGAATTTCGACAAAAGGTCGCGGTAAAAACTCATCGGTATCTTTAATGATAATACTTATGAATGGACGTCTCAATTGCAATAGCAACCTCTGTTGGTCTTCGTGCATTTAACAAAGCATCTATCCTGTAGAAAATGCTCACTTTATCCTCTTCCAATCTTTGAGAAACAAATTCTTTACAACTCAGTATAGTTTCTTTTGTCACTGCAGACCAGCATCTCTTGGTTGAAACTAACAAGTTTTTTTTAAATCTCTGAGGATTTTCTTCAATTTTCTAATCACTTTCAGATTCCTGAGTGCCTTCATTTATTTCCATCAACTGTTCTTCGTATCCCTCAGGACTTACCCATTTTTGGTAAGCGTCAAAGAATTTGTAAAAGTTTTTCTTTGACAAATTCTTTATCAGGCAGTGTAATGATAGACCCTTGACTGTCTGTCTCAAGGTTTTCAAAGTGTATCGGAACATCTAGCATTAGTCAAGCCTGATGTTTTCACTTTTTAAAAATCTATTTACAATCGAATAAACCCGCGAGCAGAAGTTTGTTTAGTTTTTGATGAGTAGGTTTGATGGTTCACAATGTTTTCTCAGTGTTTTTGCATGAGAGAAAAATCACGCCGTACTGCTTTTGACAAGTTTTTTAAGTGCTTCACGAACTGTACTTCAAAATATGCAGAGAAACAAAAGGTACTTTGATTGTCTGTTCCAGATTATTCTTCAAGCACTTTAACGCCTAGAGCAGAAACTCGATAAAATGTTGCTTGATGATTCCGACTCCGACACAGTTAAGTCATACCTGAGCAAAGCATCAAACGCAAAGTTAGTCTTTACCCAAGTACCGTTTCATAAGAGCACAGAGACCGCTGTTTTTGCCAGTATTTTCCTTTACCCACTCATAGTTAAGCCTGCCAACTTATTTTTTGGCGATATTCTCAGTGCACAAATTATCAAATACAACCTTGACAAAATCCACGAAGCCATCTGCTCCTCGCTTACTGAATTTACATTGTCCTAGAAAACTCATTCTATGTCCTGTTCTTTTGAAAAAAATCGTGCTCTAACAGATTTGTTATCAACAGGGACGTAGTTTTAGGGGGGGGGGGGGCTCCCCCCCCCCCCAATATGTTGAAGCAATAGGGCGCCACAGAAGGTTTATGGGCGCCGTCAGGCGCCCGTAAAAAAGGGTTTATCAGTAGTAAAAAGTAATTATAAAATAATTTTATTTTAAATTTAAAATTACAAAGTGAGTTACTTTTTACATACAAAACTTGTATAAGGCATTCAATTTTAGACCTGTTACTTCCACTATCCCCCACCCCCCTATCCCTAAGAAAATTTTTACATCCGGAATGAAAAAAATTGAAAGCAGGAATTGTAATCAATTGCAAGATAGAAGTACAATTATTTCCTTCTTATCTCGGTAGTTGTTGGTCACCCTTGGCAGTAGAAAGAAAGTGGAAAGAAGTACCTGGAGGGATTAGAAAAGTTCGCAAACATGTTCAATAGTAGGGCGCCACGAAGCCCAGTAGCATAGTGGCCAGAGCATCTGTCAGCCGCCCTGCAGGTCGAGAGTTCGACTCCCGACTGGACAGGGTTCACTCAGTCTTTCATCCCTTCGGGGTCGATGAAATGAGTACCAAGCTTGCTTGGAAATTAAACACCAAGGGTCCCCCGTTTGGCTGACCACCTGACCTGGACATATACTGCATAGCACCTCGGGGCCTCAGGGTCAAGAAAACAGGGATGGGCAGCGCCGGCCCAGATCCTTCATGGATTGTATAGCCACAGAGATTAGTTTAATTTAGTAGGGTGCCACAGAAGGTTTAAGGGTGCCGTCAGGCACCCACAAAAAAGGGATTTAGATTACTACATCTATTTCCTAATAAAAACAATTTATATATATGCAGAAGAAAAAATTCCGAAAACAGGAATTGTTATCAACTGCTGGACAGTAAATGTAATTTGATCCTTCAAAAAATCTAAACCTGTGGCTGTACAATCCATGAAGGATCAGGTCCTACAGCGCCCAACTCTGCTTACTTGATTCTGGGCCCCGAGGTGCTAGAATTTGATCCTTAGAAATACAATTATTTCCTTCTCATCTAGATTGGTCACCCTTAGCAGTAGAAAGAAAGTGTGGAAACAACTGTAAGTGACTGTAGGGGATGAGCACAGTTTTCCAATATATTCAAGTAGTAGGGACCATAGGTTTAAGGGCGCTGCCAGGTACCCTCAACAGAAAGATTTTAAATCACTACCTCTATTCCCCAACAAAAACAATTTATACATGCAGAAGGGAAAATTCAGAAACCAGTAATTGTAATGAATTGCGAGACAGTAAGTGTAATTCGATTCTTATAAGTATAATTTTTCCCTTCTTATCTCAGTAGTTGTTTGTCACCGTTGGTAGTAAAAAGAAAGTGAAAAGACGTGGAAGTGACGGGGGGGGGGGGGGATTAGAACGGTTCAAAATTATGGTTAAGGCAGATGTCAGACGAGCGATTTTGAAAAGCAGCGATATTGACGCTCTCTCTTGAGAGCATACGAATCTTCTGGTCTGTTCAGACGAGCGCCCATAAATCGTTTCGGTAAAAATTCCGAAAAACTTCACGTCGAGGCTCGGCGTTTCCCCCAAGTCGCCAGCAGCTGGTCGCGTGCTTAAGTCTTTTGTTTCTTCTATGTTGTCCAGACGAACCGCAGTTCTGACGCTGACTTTAATTTTTTTTATCGGTGATTCGTAAGTTGTTGGTTCTGGTTGCGTATCGAATTTTTTCGCTAGAATTTAAAATGGATTTAATACACGTGGATTAACTAATTTTTGAAATACAAAAGCGTCCAATATTGTTGGACACTTCATGCTTACATTATATAAAGATAAAAATTAAAATATAATAACTTGGTTAAAGGCATCCTTGATTAAAAGAAAAAAAAAAAAAAAAAAAAAAAAATCAGAAAAATCTAAAGAAGATTAGGGAGTTATCGATAAATTATATGAATTAATTTTGTTTCATATAAACAAACAAGTTGGAAATTGCTCGTCAAACGTGGCAAATGAGGTGCATTCGTAATATAACTAGTTTTATAAATATTTTTTGCACCGAATTGTACTGATTGTATATTTGAGTGCACTTCATAAGTGCATATAAATTTCATTCTGTTCGAAAGACTAACATCATTAAAATACACTTGCAATAATTTCTTTTTCCCATTGGCCGTAATGTAACGGAAGATTTTGACTGTCTCTGTCATTAATCTATACATCCGATTTACATAAAATTTGAAACGACTCGACAAGATTTTGCAAAAATTATATATTTAAAATTTCAGACCATTCGGAAGGCTAACATCATTAAAATGCACTTGCAATAATTTTTTCCCATTGGCCGTAATCTAACGAAAAACTTTTGACTATCCCTGTAATTAAACTATACATCCGATTTTCATAAAATTTGAAATGCCTCGACAAACTTTTGCAACAATTATATATTAAAAGTTTCAGGCTATTCGGTTGGGTAGTTTTTGCTCTGTTATATGTGGACAGACGGACTGAACGACGACTATAGGTGCTACGTATTTATATAATTACGAACGCACCTAAAAAATCATTTAAAATTATGTTAATGTTACAAGTTAACGTTTTATAAGAAAAGTATTTAAATAGTAAAATATTATTATAAGGAAAAATCGAATGTAATCTTTATCAAATACTAATAATAATAATACTATTTTGTCCTAGTATGTACTAAATTGAATTCAGGGGTAATTGCAGGGGGGTTTCTTTGCGAGGTGGGGGGTGAAGGAGGCATTTTGCGAAAAGTAAATGCTAAAGTTTTCGTTTCGGGGGAACTTGTTTTCTTTACAAATTACAGATTTTTAAACCTAACAATATTAAAATAATTAATTAATAGTATGTTTTTATGGAATATAATTTTGTGAAAGGGCCTGTTTTATAATTACGATTTTTGAGAAGAGGCCTGTTTTATTAAATGGATTTTTCTGACGGGGCCCTAAATAGACAGCAAATGTTGCATTTCTTAATAATAATGAATTCTTAATAATAATTCTTTGAAATTAAAATCATTACACGTTAGATCTGGTTTTGAAAATCCGGTACCGGTTCTATTTACTGCGAGCATGTAGTTTAAAAAATACTGTTTTTTTTTTTTTAGCTCACAGGCTATCAAAGTTTGAGAACTAATTTGCCCGCCGGTTCTGTATGTACGTACTTATGTACGTAACGCGATAACTCTTGATGGAAACATCCGATTTGCTTCAATTTTTTTTTCTAGTTACATTCTGATAAGGCGTTTCCCTTATTAGTTTTGGGGATTCATTGGTTAAGTATAAAGGGGACAACGGGGGCTAATCCCAACTTTAATTTAGATAAATGTTTTTCTATGCAGAATTATCCGATTTGCTTCAAAAAATTTGTCTACGCTCATTCCGATAAAGCTCTCCTCTGATTAGTTTTGGGGGTTCATTGGTTAATTATAAAGTTGGAAAAGAGGGGGGGGGTAGACTTCACTTTAATTTAGATAAATGGGTTTTTCATGCAGAATTATTCGATTTGATTCAAATCTGATATACTGGTTTCTGATACCGGTTCAAATCTGATAAACCTCATTAAAAGGAAAGCTATCTTCTTTGCTATTTTTGAAGCAAATATAGTTAAGTTTGGTAAAGTGGCCGTTTCGTTTTCTTTCCTTTCTTTTTTTTTTTTTTTCTTTTGTAAAATTTTGTGTACAGCAAAGTTAATTTTCTATCGATTACTTAAAATAGGATGAACCTAGTACCGCCTGTGTATATTTCTTTTTTCTAATTTCTTGAATAACTAATATAAAATTACAAAATCATTTATTTCCTGCAGAAGATCCATTTTGCTTAACATCGAATGGAAATCATTCTGTTGCGTCGATAAATAATGTCGTCTGCTCTGTGTGGCGGGAACGGTTCATAGATCGCTCGTGTGACCGAAGGAGCGCAGGTGTTTATTTTTCTTGTTGAAACCACAAGCGTTCAAAAAGTCGTTCGTCTGACATTTGTCTAAGCAGAAGGGCGCCATACAAGGTTTAGTGGTGCCGTCAGCCACCCATAAAGAAATGATTTAAATAGTAGTTACAATTATTTGTACAAGCACTTTACTTTAAATGTTAAATTATAAAATAACGTAAGTTACTTTTAACATACCATATTTGTATAAGAAATTTAATTTTAGCATTGTTACTACCCCTATTCCCTAACAAAAGCAATTTATATACTCGGAAGAGATAATTCTGAAAACAGGAATTGTAGTCAACTGCTAGAGAGTAAGTGTAATTCACTCCTTAGCAGTTCATTTTATCCTTATCTCAGTAGTTGTTGGTCACTCTTGTAGTAGAAAGAAAGTGGAAAGAAGTTGAAATGATAAGAACAGCTATCAGGGAGGGTAGAGGTTGTCTAGAGGACTGAATGTGCCGAAATTTCTAAGGTCGGATACGCCCCAATACAAAACAAAGCTATCTTGGTTGGTTTTAAAAACTAAAATCCTAAACCTGGGGCCTTTAAAAAATTAAAAACTCAGAACGGCTCAATTTCTGCAAAAAAATCCGATTTTTCTTAATATATAAATAAGATTTTC
The DNA here is from genome assembly GCA_963932465.1 of Maratus speciosus. NCBI lineage: Eukaryota > Metazoa > Arthropoda > Arachnida > Araneae > Salticidae > Maratus > Maratus speciosus. The sequence continues at coordinate 380,065,966 of OZ010800.1, forward strand.
TTTTAAAGAATGCTGCATACATATTTATGCATACATATTTATTTTCTTTAAAACTTGGTACATCGAGGTCCTCTTAATTTTTTTTTTTTTTATCTGCGCAGCCCGTTTGAAAGTTTGACTTTATTTCGTCCTGTATCGGACTCCGGTAGTGCAGATGCAGACCTTTAAGGTTGTCATATAGCAATTCTCCTGAAAGAATCCTCTGAATAAAAATTTCCTCCACCTAAAGTTTGAATTCTTTGAATTTCCCTCTTGTGCAAAATGTAACAACAGTGCATTCCGGTCATTTGGAAGACTGGAGATATGTGTTTCTTGAAGCGAATGTATATATATAAACTGGTGTCTCAGGCACGAAAGCCTCAAAAGTAAATAAACGGAAGAAATAAACTAGGTGCCTTTTTACAAAAATGAAAACAATAAAATATTTATGAAAGGAAGCAGATTATGTAAATTAATTTATGAAAGATTTGTTTTAAATTGTTGATGATTGAGCAAAATGTAAGAGCATTTACAGTTGTTTACTTTAGTTAAAGCTCAAAATATTACTTTTGACACATTCGTAAAATCATCATCATCATCATCTGTTCGCATATAAAATTTCACGTATTTTTAACCAGTCCTCTAAAATCAAACAGCACTGGAATTTTTCTGTAAAAATCAAAACTGATATTTTAAACAGGCTTTCGAGACGTGATGGTGCGAGAAGTGATCACCACGTAACAATCAAGCTACAATTCAGTGCGTGTTTCACATATTTAAAAAGAAAAGAAAGCTTTCTCGGTTCGTCGGTTCGTTTGTATTTGAATATGAAAATCTGAAAGTTTGATGCATGTAGACATGAAATCAACATTCTAACTGTGTTGCATCAAACATTTTTGCATTTTTGAGAAGGAGGGGGGGGGGGATCTAAAAAAATCCTTCTTAGAGCAAAACTCATTTAACACTTTTTAACTTTGTTGAAAAGTTTTTGTCTTTGTTGCATAAATGTATTCAAATGTATTAATGTCTGCCAAATGTGGCGGACGGCAAACTTTCCAAAATTTACGGTATATCGTAGCAACTATACCCTTATATTAGATTATTTACAATACTGCTTCGAGTTAATGAGGGATGTCTAAATATACTACCAAACTAGTTGGATGTGCCAATCCCAAAACTTTCTTCTATCTCATACAGCCTAAATTTCAAAAAGTAGCTACATATGTTAATACTTCCGTATTATTAGTTCAATACTATACCAACTTAGATATTCATCTTAAATTTGTACTTCAGTCGATAAAGCGTAGTAAAAACGAGTTAATCTCGATCATGATATTTATTAAAATCAATAGTTTTTCGTTATTCTTTTGTACATCAGCTGTTTGCGAATAGCCGGCTTAGCAGGACGCGAGTGCCCGTCGCTGCACGAGCCGCCGATGGGCAATAGAACTATAAAAAAACAAGAAAATTATACAAGAATCGTTATCACAGAACCCCTTTTCGGCGGAATATTTTTAAATTCAGGAAGGACCTGTTTTAAAATCAGGGAGGACAAAAAATTTGGTTCAATTCTATAGATAACTTTATATACTTTTCGATGATACAATAAGGAAAATGGACAAAAATCGCTATTGCAGCGCTCCTTACAAGCAGATTTTTTAGGTAGATTTCGTATGAAATACTACCTATTGGGATCGTTCCTATGTTGGAATTTCTGAAAAATTTTTGCAGATCTACACCGATCATGACCCCTAGAACCCAAAACCACCCTCAGTAAAAAACTTTACATATCTATCTATCTATATCTATCTATCTATCTATCTATATATATATATATCACTTTCTTCTGGACACGATAACTTTCGTAATTCTGCACGTATCTCTTCCAAACTGATACATAAAATCAATGGGCATAAAATCTCGGTCAAGTTCGTTAATGGGCAAAATCGGACCAAGGGGATGGAAATGGGGAGGGGTTTTGTGAAAACAGAAAACCCGCCATAACTTCTTAATTTTTGTACATATCAAATCAGTTTAAAGTTTTTATTACTTCTAAAAATAGGGCCAAAAATTTATGTATCACAGATTTTTGATAAAGTTAAAAATGGGCTCAAGGGGCGCAAAAAAATAGGGTTTTTGGGAGAAAAAAATTCATAACTTCGTCAATTCTCAAGATATCAAATCCAATTAATTTTATTATAAATCTCCTTAACATTATCTACAACTTTTATATTCACAAGTTTTTGATAGGACCAATTCGTACCGCAAAAAAAATTAAAAACGAAAATAAAAAGGGGGTTTGAAGAAGAAAAAAATCCATAACTCCGTCAATTCAAAAGATATATTAATCCCCATGAATTTATCATATATCTTCTTAATATTGTCTACAACATCTATATAGACAAGGTTTGAATAGGACCAATTCTTAGAGCAAAAAATTGAAAATACATAGCGGTTAAAGAAAAAAATCACCTTAGTAAGGGTGTATTCAAATCCAAACTGCTTATTTTCTGACTCATTTTACAATTCCTTTTTGCTCTCAAAGACTTCCAATTGTTACGTTTTCTTACTCAGAAACTATATAATGTACCGTGTAATGGTCGATTTTTTGATAGAGGCGAATATATTTTTAAAAATGTGTTAAAAAGGGCATTTTGAACCGAATTTACCGAAGCGGATTGTGTTGGAAAAATTGTGTTAAGGATGCACTCAAATCCAAACTGCTTATTTTCTAACTCATTTTTAAATTCATTTTTGCTCTCAAATGCATTTAATTGGTATATTCGCTTATTCATAAACTATATAATGTACCGTAATGATCGATTTTTTGATAGAGGCAGAATATATTTCAAAAAATGATGTCAAAGTGGGCATTTTGAACGGAATTTCCCGAAGCGATTGCGTTAGAAACGAAAAATAAAGTCCTTCTGAGAAAATAATTGTTTATATATCAAGTTTTAATTAATTGAACAAAAAATAAAAACGCAGGTCGCTTATAAATCTCTTCAAAATTCACGTCAGCAAGTTTCATATATATCTTTTTTTTAATTAAAAATGAATCTGGAATTATGCCAGAAAATTGTTGATGAGCATGGAAAAGTATTTTTTTGAATACCGCCCTAACATGATTCTGATAAAACCAGCTATTATATAAAAATGAAATAAAAACTCGTCAAAAGCGGCCAGATAAAATTGTTAAGGTGGATTTATCTCTAATCATGATTTAGTTTTTGTTTGTGAAATTAGTATATATTTGACTTCGAAATCTACCTCTGCCTGTAGGCCAGGCTGGCAGGGATTTTTTTTTCAAATTCAGGGAGGACCTGCTTGCCATAGCAAATACATTACACAATAAATTAGGCTCAATTCCATCCATAACTTCATACACTTTTCGATGGTACAATGAAAATGGCACAAAAATCGCTATTTCAGCGCCCCCTTCCGTCAGAATATTTCCATATTGAAGGAGGACCTGCATGCCATAACCAAAAACACACACAAAAAATTGGCTCAATTCTATGCATACCTTCATACTTTTCGATGGTACAATGGCGACACACGGACAGACAGACATTTTTTATAAACATATTTTGTTGGATCTCTGAGGCCTAAAACGTGTAAATTCGCCGAAAACCAGACGTAAAAAAATTTTAGATTACAATACTTTCTTCGATTGAAGATAGAGAAAAGTAAAAATCGCCTGTGAACCTATAGTTTCTGAGCTCTTTTCTTTCGGATTTTTGAATATTTAACTAATAATACAGATACAAAATGTAATCAATTATGAACAATCTTACCGCTTGGAGTCTTTACATCCCCACACAATATATATCTACCTGATATATATTGTGATAATCGGCAGTGCAAAATGTGTTTTGAAAAGGTGAAAATATTAATCAAGATAATTGTTGTGTAAAGTATCACAGAAGATGAATTATACATAAAAGACATGATGATAGCATGGATTAGGGCTACTATAATATGAATTGTAGGAACCTTAGCATGGATATAGACGACGTTGCAGGGGGGGGGGGATGAAAATTATAAAAGGGCGCCAAAGTCAGGTCCTCCCCCCCCCACCCCCCCAATAAAATTTTCAGTGTTTTCTTTTACTGCTATGACATCTCTTGCCATTCTTATCATCTCCTGAGTCAAAGAGTCAGCTTATATTATTAACCTGTTTAAAAAAAAGTTGCCGACACCATACCCTGTCACTGGGCGACAATATCGTGGTACTAGGCGACACTAGTGTCGCCTACTTTATATGTTATTTTATGCTCTGTACGCTTTTCATAAGAAGGTTTCCATTTTGATTAAAGAATCAAAATTACTTTTTCGAATAAAACTACATAAAAGTCGCCATGATCAAAAAGAATTCCTGGTACTTTTATGTTAGCCGGGTGAAAATCTCGCCAATAGCCTTTTTTTTTTTAAACTCGCCAGTTAGCAATTTTTTTTTTTCGAGTGGTAAATTAAAACGGTGCTACTTGGTTATCCCATCGATCAAAAATCTGTCGCCAAACTATAAGATTAAATGCCAATAATGGTTGATCGTAAATGTCACATTCACTTTACTTTAAGGAAATTACGCATGTTCACGCCATCAAGTGATTTTTATGTCGACGTTTTATTTGTATTTTTATTAATGTTGTACTAATTTATTTGTTCTTTTGCTATTTAAAAAAAAAAAAAAAATGTCAATTTGTATAATTTGGCGAAATTGGTCGACGGGAGAAGTAATGACATTAAAACGTTGTTTTGAAGTGGAAATTAAATCTCATTATTTGTCGCATACGCACCGGGTTTGGCGTGATTTTTTTTTTTTTTTTTTTTTTTTTTTTTACGACAATTTGGCGAAAACCTCGTTTTCAAATACCTGTTACATATGTATTTTTAAATTATTTTCTGTTATTTTTAAAATGAAATAACAATAAATAAATAAAAAATTAATTAATAACTATAGAACAAAACAATTTATAACATTTTTTGTAAATAAAGAAAAAATAAATTCAAATAAACATTTATTAATAAATAAGCAACAACAGCCGGGTTACCATGTCAGGCAAAATAACGTCATTTTGGCGCCAATTAGGTACCCCGTTGCGTATATGACATCTGCATCTAATATTTTTCTTTTCGTTTCGTTTAAAAAAAAAGAATGAAGTAAAAGCCATTTATTTTAAAAGTTTCAGTTTTAAATGAAAGTTTTGTATTAAATAAAATGATATTGAAATACAAATTGAATTCTGAATAAAAGTAACATGATGCATTTCTTATCATACATTTAAGGGAGGCCAAACTCGTCGCCAAATTAATTTAAAATAAACTTTTCTAAAATATGAAAAAAAATATCTGTTATGATTAAAATTTGAGTTGCCATCATTAGAAAAAAAGTATTTAAAATTAGAAAAAAATTAATATTTCGAAAACTAACTGTAATTTTAAAATTCTAATACCAGTTTTGAGATCTGTGGATCAATTCGGATTTTTGGTGTTAATTTCATCGCAAAGTATTCCATAATTTAGGAGAAATCGCCGTGAAACGTAATCAGTTGTTTAATCAGTCATTGCATAGAATCGTTACACAAACTCGTTTCAATTCGATTCATTAGGATTTTATATATATGGGGTAGATATATAGATAGATAGATAGATAGATAGATAGATAGATAGAGATGAAGTGTTTGTAATAGGTTGAATTCTAGAAAAATAAACCTGAGAGTAATTATAAATCATGATCACACTGGAGTGTAAATAAAATCTTCCAGGACAGGAGTTTACTTTTTGTAATTTATTTATTCATTGTTTCGGCAGTTCCTAAATAAGTTTTTGTGAGCTTCTGTTTGTATTTGATCGAAGAAAGCGCGGAATATAACTCACCTCCAATAAAGATTATCTGCGTTCTGATTCATTTTTAAACGTAAATGAGTGAAATTGGCAGGCCTGAGTATTGAAGCGGTTTGATATCAAAAGGCGTTTTCCATTTTATGAAAACTAAATTACTTATTGATTCACAAGCAATTTTTATCCTTTCTAGCTTTGTTGCGTCCAGAAATTCATTTCAAAACGACAACTTCGACAATATATTTAAAAATACCATCTACCTTTACACCCCCCCCCCCCCTCCAAAAAAAAAAAAAAAAAAAAAAAAAAAAAGAAAGAAAGAAAGCAATTTAACAAATTACAACGACCATTTGGAAAATGATTTTTTCAAAGATTAAAATTTAAGACATAAAAAATCGCACACAGTTGATCATACATTACGTACGCCATGAATTAAACATTAATAGTGTTATTACACGTAAAAATTGCAAGCGACAAAAATCGCCTGCTACTTGTCAGATTTCCTGAAACTTACGTATTATCCACCTGCAACTTACGTATTATCCAAGCATTTCATTGGCTGTTCGGAAAAAGGCTTTTCCATCGTCAGATTTCCAAGAAATCTGACGACTCATTTTAAATGAAATTTCATTCTTAAACTTCTAAACATCCCACAATATTGCTTTTTACACCGTCATATAGAGAAAAAAAAATCTTTTAAATGCAATTTGTTTGAAAGCTGTATCTCAATTTGTTTCTGAGTTATTAATTTTTTTTTTGTAGTTTTTATTACTTTTTTGTCATAGTGGCAACAGAAGTATCCGTCTCTGTTGAAAGTAAAGGGAGAATACAGATTACTGTATAGACTAATCAGAAAACGAATAAAATGCGGATTCAACCAATAAAACACTTCATATATTAAAAAGCAGAAAAACCAACGTTTAAATGCACAAATAATATATGAAAAGCAGCAAACAGCTGTTTCGAGTCTACTAGCGAGATTCTTCTTCAGTGCAAAAGGAACAGCGTGCTAGAAAAAGCAAGGCTGAGATGTATGCTCAGCCTTGCTTTTTCTAGCACGCTGTTCCTTTTGCACTGAAGAAGAATCTCGCTAGTAGATTCGAAACAGCTGTTTGCTGCTTTTCATATATTATTTGTGCATTTAAACGTTGGTTTTTCTGCTTTTTAATATTGTTGCACAAAGGCTTTATTTGCTACTTCAGATATGTTTTTGATTTCCTACCCCGACAGAGTACAATAACCATTTTTCCAAATGGTTAAAAAAAGGAAAACCTCTTTTGATTATACATAGTTTCTGAATAAGAACACCTGCCAAATTTCATGCGTTTCCGAACAAAAATGAATTAAGAAATGTATCAGAAATTGGGCCGAATTTGGATTTGAGATCAGCCTTAATCTAAATATTATCTTTTTTATGGTTTAGGAAAATATAATGTAACCTCTTCCGAGTTACCTGCGATTCCATAAAAAATTTCTTTATTTTTATATGTCTCTAAAATTCTTAAATTTTCGAGATTTTAAGAATTTCTGAAACAGATTTCTTTTGCTGCTCGTAATTTCCGGAAATATATATATAATATACAGTTTTAATAGTGTATTAAATCTTTATCATACTGACGGTATTTATAAGTACCATTAAAATAACTTGTTATAAAATTCATTTAATACGTGGATTAGTAGTAATACAGTTTAAAATGAGTTATAGATGCATTACTTTATCTTGTTCCAAAAGCATTACTGGTTACATAAAACAAAAGTATTTTTAAAAGGGTGATTTCTTTTGACTTTGCACTTTGCATCTTTTCAGCTTTCTTGCCTTTGGGATTGGGGGGGGGGGGGGGGGGGATGGCGGAGAGAGAGAGAAATTTTTCATTTCGGAAATATTTCTATATTTCTGTTGTAAGAACATTATATTTGTGCATTTCCTAATTCTACAAAATACTAAGAAAAAGATTTAAAATATGATTTGAGTGGCGTTATAAATATTGCACAAAATCCCTATAAATTCAAATTTAATTAATCCTTCTAAATCCTTCAATCCTTCTAAAATTTATTAAGTGATTATGTAAATCTTCTAATGTAGTTTAAAAAATTCACGAAAAAAGCTTTAGAAAAAAAAAATCATGAATTCATAATGCAGAACATAAAGGGTTAATATAAAAGAAATTTAATTTTTCTTTTTAATCTTAGGCATCCATATAAAAATTCCAGACCATTTTTTGTTTCGTCTCTACCTCAAAATATGACTCAGGTATAGCTCTTCAAAATTCTTGGATTGTTGACAATTTGAAGCATGACAGCAGATTAAAAACTAGTCGTTGGGGGCCACCGTAATACTCACCCATCATGGATGTACATAATATAAAATATGAAAATAAAACATATGATACATGCTAAGCATTGTATCATGTTGCTTTATTCATAATTTAATTTACTTGGACTCCTTTAAATATAATTAATATAATCCCTTAAGCTAACATTACTTTTTGTTGCATTAAAATATTTCAATTTGTTGATTTTCTGTAAGCAAGTAAACACTAGGTTTACAATGGAAGTCTATGGGAATTTGGCGAAATATTAGAGATACTGCCAATTTGGCTTCACTTTTGGCGACTAATTTTGGTCGCCAAATTTGGCGCTATATCGCCGAGTTGGCAACAAACTTGGCGGCATTTAGCGACAGAACAGGGTCCTCCCTATGGTAACCCCCTTAAATGTATGGAGATGCATTAAATGCTTGACATTTACGATAAGCCATTATTGGCATTTAATCTTATAGTTTGGCGATAGTTTTTGGGTCGGTGGGATAATCGAGTAGTACCGAATTGCGTAAAAAAACATCCTTATAACTCAAAAAATTATAATCATATTAACTAACAGTTTATTGCGTTGGATTAAGCGTCTCTTTTCAAATTAAAATATATCTTTGAATTGAAATTTGAATGAAATACAGGGTCATGAAAAATCAAAAAGTGTGAAAAATATTATTACAAATATCTCGGCAACATAATTATCCGATCGACTTCATTCTTAATGCAAAATTTATGTTTTTTTATTGTCTTTTATACTCACTCCTTCAAATAAACAAATAAACAATTTCGAAAATTTTTGTATACCTTTTATCAGAACGAATATTTCGAGAGTCCGAAAAAAATAGTTCCGGATATTCGAGGTTACTGATATTCAATAGGCTTCTTACCATTGTTACTTCCTAAGTACACACCGAATTTCAAGTGTCTATCTCAATTTGTTCGGGAGATAGAGCGTTTACAGACACACACACTTTTTTTTCTAAAATATGTTTTTCGGAATCTCTAGTGTCTGAAACGTGTAAATCCGTCAAAAATTTTTTTTCGATAGAGTCAAAACGCTGTATTAAACACTAGTGTCTTGAAGGAAATTTTCACCTTGTTATTAATAAACAATATAACATACTTATAACTACTTAAAAGGCGACTCAAACATATAAAAATATTATTTAATGCAACCCTGAGATCTATCGAACACACACGCGTTTATTTTCAAAGGGAAAAAGATGACTGATTGAATAGAAATACATTTTAAAAACAAAACAAAAATAGCACGCATGCGCAAGCGGACGCATAAAAATATTATTTAATGCAGCCCTGAGATCTTTCGAACACATACACGTTCATTTTCAAAGGGAAAATGATGTGGTACAATATTCTAAATATTTCAAGACCTCCTGATAATATGAACTAATCTTTTCACCCCCTCTGCTGAGCAATGGACTGAACTCCGCTTGCGCATGCGTGCTATTTTTGTTTTTGTTTTTAAAATGTATTTCTATTCAGTCAGTCATCTTTTTCCCTTTGAAAATGAACGCGTGTGTGTTCGAAAGATCTCAGGGTTGCATTAAATAATATTTTTATATGTTTGAGTCGCCTTTTAAGTAGTTATATGTATGTTATATTGTTTATTTAAAAAAGTTTCGATTTTTAAAACGATTACTAGACTTACCCTATACTACGTATGATGGCTAAGTAATAAGGTTTTCCATAAGCAATTTTATTTTCCGTGTTTCCAGATGCCATGTTTCTCTCCAATTTACGTGCAATGCTGTAGCCGAAGTGGCAACTTTGATTTGATTAAAACTAAGTCATAAAAAATGACGTCATAGTTACGAAAAAAATATATTAGTATTCGCACACATTTGCCCCACACATGCGCACATTCGCACACACATCCGTACTGATTTCAGGCCACCAGCGTCAAATGTTTGGCCTATTTGATGTGAATAATTTGGCAAAAATTTCATTCAAATTTTGTATGGTTGAAAACTGGAAATCTTCTATAAACGGATCTCATGCATTTTAGCACCTTGCTTTCGAGTAAAATAAGCTGAATTCTTAAAACCAAGGAAAAGATAAGCTATCATAGCTGTAATACCTTATACTTTGCATAATAATATGTTTATCTATTAAATACACATTTTCCTCCTGTTATAGACTAGAAGTACTTTTTCTATTGGAGCCCATTAATGCGCTAATATTGCAGTCATCGAACATATTTCCAATGAAATACGAATAGTCTTAAATATTGCCTTTACATCCGAAATGTTAGCAATGAAATGGAGAAATAGCACTTGCACTATTAATGAAACATCTGCAAAATGTAAACACCCAAATTTTGGTCCAATATTTCTAGCATCCCAAAATTGTATAGTATCCCAAAATTGTATAGCAACTAAATAAAAAATATACCAACAAAAATAGAAAATACGAATTAAAGATACAGCGCTAATATTAAATACAATCTTTTATTTTAACACTTTATATATATACATTTCAAGTTAATATGTAGATTAATCATTCCATCACCAAAAGGTGGGTAGAAAATATATTCTTCAAAGGCAATCACCACAGATGTAGAAAAGACACAGATTGCAGAAATCAGACAAAATTACAGGAGGTACCATTACCATCTGGCAGTAAATGCAGGTTATCACATTTAGGAAGGCTACTTTTTGGTTCAAGTCGATGCTTTCAACATTTACACTGAAACGAATAAAAAAATTAGGTACATACATACATATGTATATATATATTTACATATATGTGCATATATATATATATATATGAATGTAAATATAACACTGGCGCCCGGCTAACCGAAAAGTACCAAAAATTATTATTAGGTTCTATTTAGAGGGTTTTTTCAGTGCTTTGAATTTGAGGAATAATACATTTTAATAATGTAATTATTATTTCACTGAGTACACTGGTATTGTACGGTAACTGAGTTTTAATGGGTAACACCGCTTTGAAATTTTGAAATGTAAGGCTTTTCTAAAACTGTTGTAAAGAACTAATTCATTACAGAAAACTAACATTTTTTCCACCGATAGATGGCGGTAGTCAACTGAGGATAGAAGATTGTTCTGTTTTTTCGAACTCCGAAGCGAGAAGCGGGAGTGAGTGCGCAGAGTTTTTTTTTTTTTTGGTTGTGAAGGTGACTCGACGAGTGATGTAGTTAAAAAAGTAGAAATTGTTACCACGATTATATTTTGTGTTTTGTGTTCGTAAATTTGTGTTTTGTGACTGTCATATTAAATCAAGAAATACCATCCGATGGCCTCTTCATTTATCAACTGTGTTTATTATTAAAGAATACCATAGTCTCCTACATTACAGACGAGTAAAGATGGTGGCAGCTCGGTACGATTCCATGGTGAAGAAATGACCAGTGTTCTTAAGTAAAGATGCAACTAGCAAGTAAGCCAGTTCCATATTTTTGTATTTATTAGTACCATGAATCATCTGTTATCGATTAAATTTCTTTTAATCTGGATTAACTAGATTTAATTGCTTGCGTAAATTAATTTCAAGCTTTAGAGAAAGCGCGGATTAATTGGGCATATTTCATGTACTGATATATATTGAACTTATTCCCATCAAATCAAATAAAAAATTTGAATAATATTGAAAATTATTTCATTAAGCTGTTCTCTTTATAAAATATTGTGTTCTTAGGCATTGTATCTTAGAAATATTAAGATCTGTACTTAAAGTTGAAATAATAATAAATAAAGTTTATTTATATATTTTGGGGGATACTTATGATGGTGATAATTCTTTTGAATAAAATGTTAAAATGGTATGCTTTCATTCTTTAAAGGAAAAAAATTTTGAAAAAAATAAAATTTCTATCTTACCGTTTTGTCATTTGGATCAATGCCAAAATTACAAAGTTCGAGAGAAAATGTTGGAAGGCAGATAAATTCTGTTTTTTCTTTATTTGATTATTTAGTTATTCTAAAAATAGAATAGATGATATTTTCGTTCTTTGATTCTGATTGCAAAATGAATGTGGATTTGATATTTGTTTTGTTAATTTTTAAAGAAAAAAAAGTTATTGAGTTTAAAACGGAAAAATAAATAATTCTGTTTTGTTTGTTGAGTTTATGTAAAAAAATAAAAACTTGATAAGTATCGAGTAAAAGATAAAAGTGTTATTTTCATTTGGAAAAAGAAATTGAGTTGAATATTTTGTAATTTACTCTTTTCATGTAAAGAAATGAAAATGTTAAGTGGGTTATTTTAAATATTTTTTTTGCGAGTAATTTGTTATGCTTGCATAAAAAGGGTTGAGAATTAAGAAAAATTCTCGTATTTACTTAGTTTGATTGGTTTAATTTTAATTGCGTAATTTAATTATTGTTTTTGAAATAAGTGTGTTTATTGAATAAAATATAGTTTTGAATGTTGAAAAAAAAAATTCTTTTATCATCTTAATTGTATTTTTGACACAATTACATATTTACTTATTTAATATGTTTAAAAAGTTGCGCAGTGTTTAATTTACTAAGAATTTGATAGAGGTGGATTTTAGAATTGCTTTATTAATTAAAATTTATTATATCGGCTTAAAAGTTTTGTAGCTAGTTTAAGTAGGAGACTTCTGAGTTCTATTAATTAGAAATTAAGCATTCTGATTTTGTTTCGGTTTATCTAAAATTAAGATGGCATATTTAGCAAAAGCTAGAAGAGCAGACTTGTTGGAAATTTGTGATGAATTGGAATTGGAAGTTGATCTTTCGAAAAAGATTCCAGAAATTAAGAAAATTATTGTTGAAAGTAAAGTTTACAAGGAAGAAGAGGTTAGACTCATGTTAGACCGAGTAATAGAAGATAGGAAAACGAGAGAAGAGAGAGAGAAAGAAGAGAAAGAAAAAGAAGAAAGAATTCGACAAGAAGAAAGGGAAGAACGTATGGCTAAGGAAGCTCATGAACATGAACTAGAATTAAAAAAATTGGAGCAATTGCAAAGAACTTCTGAACAGAACGATGGATCAGGAAGAAAGGTTGATGTCGGACCAAAAATACAGTTGGCACAAATTGTTCCGAAATTCGACGAAAAATCTGATGAGATGGGTCTCTTTTTAATTAATTTTGAGAGAAGAGCAGAGATGGCTAAAGTTTCGAAGAGTGAATGGGTTGCATACTTGTTAGCTGTTTTGCCCACAGAGGTTACAAACATGTTAGCTAGGGAATCGCCTGAAGATGCGATTAACTACGATTTTGTTAAAAATCTTATATTAGAAAGATATAAGTTGAATAGCGAGAAACTGAAGCAATGTTTTTATCGGCATCATAAAACGCCAGACAAATCTTGGAGGAATTATGCGCAGGAACTCACTAGTTATTTTACAGCCTGGATTACAGAATTAGGTGTTGAAAAGTTTGATCAACTTAAAGATTTAATTATTACAGAACAGTTAAAGTTTCGAGTGCCCGCGGAAACAAAAGAACATTTTCTAGACAATTGGTTAAATTTTGTGACGCCTTTAGATTTGGCTAAGAAATTGGATGACTATGAAAGTATCAAAGAAAGTTTTAAAAAGAAAGAACTTCCGAAAAAGACCATGTCTAATTTTCGATCCCAATTTAAAAATTCAAATAACTTTGACTACAAGAAAGAAAGTAAGGATAATAAGCCTAAATTGCCAATTAAATCAGAATCACTAACTGGGAATCATAGAGAAAGAGAATTTGATAAGAAGAGAACGTTACGTTGTTACGAATGTGGATCAAGCACTCATCTTCGTCCTCAATGTGATAAACTTAAGAAATCGCCAGAAATCATTTCTCATGTTAAGGTGGGAGTTGAACAAGATTCGTCAATAACGCCTTATCTTAGTGTGGGGAAAGTAAACGGCGTACAAATGGAAATTTTAAGGGATACGGGTGCGACAATAGATTTAATTGCACAAAGGTATGTCAAACCGCATATGTATCTGAACGAAAAAGTGTGGGTACGGGTGCCCTTACACGATGGTCTATTCTGTTTACCTCTTGCAGAGATTGAATTAGACTGTGAAATGGGACATGTGATAACTAAAGCTGCTGTCTCAAGAGACTCTGTAGATTTAGGAAGATATTTGTTAGGAAATAAAACAGCCGCTTTATTTGAACATTGTAAAGAAGAAAAGGCAGTGAAAGAGCATATGATTAATGCTGTTCAAACCAGAGCTCAGAAGAAAATTCTGGAAGCAGAGAAGGTTTCTCATGAAGAACCTGAAATGCACGAAATTTCTGATGAAACTGTAGAAAAGAATCATAGCAATAGTATAGAAAGAGAAAATAAAAAAATGGAAGCGAAAAAAGATAAAGATAAATCAGAAGAAGAGAAGTTAGAAAACCAAGAAGACTCAATTTTGCCAGTATGTCAAACTGTCTCAGTACAAGAGCTTATAAAAACTTCTCCTAAGACATTTTCTGAAGAACAAAAGAAGAGCAAAGAGCTAAAACCTCTTATCGAAGAAGCTAAAAAGAAAAATAGCAAAGATAGCAAATTTATTTTGGAGAAAAATATGCTTTTTTATAAAAGAAAAGATAGGAATGGTACTGAAAGAAAATTATTAGTTGTCCCGGAAAGGTTTCGTGAGCAGTTAAAAAATTTTTGTCACGAAACTGTTGCATCTCATTTGGGGGTAGCTAAAACTAAAGATGCTTTGTTTAAGACTTTTTATTGGCCAAATTGCTTTAAAGATATCGAAGATTATGTAAGAACTTGCGACTACTGTCAACGAGTTGGAAAGCCTCAAGACAAAAAGAAAGCACCTTTACAGATTGTTCCAGTTATTTCAGAAATATTTACAAAGCTAAATGTTGATGCTTGTGGACCTTTACCTGTCAGTACACTAGGGAACAAATACATAATAACTGTAATATGTTTAGCTTCGAAATATCCTGACGCGGTTCCTACACCTAATTTGTATTCTACGACGATTATTGATGCTTTATTGCAAATTTTCAGTAGACTTGGATTTCCTCGTATACTACAAACTGACCAAGGAAAGTCATTTATGAGTGTACTTACAACGGAATTCTTAGAGAAATTTGGAGTTAGAGTTGTGCGAAGTTCGGTTTATCATCCACAAAGTAATCCAGTTGAAAGAATGCACAGGACTTTGAAACGGATACTCAGAGTACTTTGTTTAGAATCTGGAGCTGATTGGGAGAAAGTACTGCCTCCTGCCCTTTTTGCATTAAGGACTGTAACTCACAATAGCACTGGGTTCAGTCCAGCAGAATTAGTCCATGGCCAGAACTTAAGAACTCCAATGATGCTACTCTATGAAAAATTGACTGAGCAAGAGATAGAAGAAGATAGTGTGATATCCTATGTATTTGACTTAATGAACAGAATGAAGAATTGCCAAGAGCTCGCTGCAGAAAATATGGAAAAAGAGAAACAAAACCAAAAATATTGGTATGATATAAAAGCCAGAAAACAAGAGTTTAAAGAGGGAGATAAAGTTTTAATTGTGGCCCCATCCAAACCAAATAAATTTCAGTTAGTTGGATAGGACCTGGAGAAGTAATGAAGAGATTATCAGAAACTAACTATGTTATATACGATCCAGAGAGAAAGAAGTCCCAAGTGTATCACGTAAATATGTTAAAGCCCTACCATCAAAGAAAAATTGAAAGTATAAATTTACTGACTATAAAAACAACCTCTAATGATGAAGAAGATGAAATTCCTAAATTGGATGAGGAAAATAATGACAATGCGTTGTTAGAAGTATTGCAAGACATACAAAAAAACAACAGATTAAATGAAAGTCAACGAGAAGAATTAGGACAACTTATTGGAAAATATGCTGACTCTTTTTCGACTGAACCAGGGTGCACGAATCTAGCTGAACATGATATTGAGCTGGAATCAGAAAAACCAATCTGTGCCCGGCCTTATAAAATGTCGCCTAGACAAACGGAAATCCGTAAGGCCGAAGTCGAGAAAATGCTGCAACTGGAAGTCATTGAGCCAGGTGAATCTGACTTTGCCTCTCTGTTAATTTTAGTTGAAGTTCCAGGCAGAGAAGCGAGACCTTCCATAGATTATCACCGTTTAAATAAAGTGACTCGCACAAAATTTTATCCTTTGCCCAACATTGACCAATTAATAGAAAAAGTGTCTTCAGCTAAATATATTTCAGTTTTAGATCTGACCAGAGGTCTGAAAATCCTGTCTTATATAGTCTTGACTTTTTTCATCTTTCAGTGTAATGGTTTAAAATTGGGAATTGGTATAGTGTTATCCCAGCTGAATGAAAATAATGAAGAACATCCTATATTATATCTGAGCAAAAAGTTTTCAGACAGAGAACGAAACTTTAGTACCACCGAAAAAGAATGTGCTGCTATTGTGTTTGCAGTGCGAAAACGACGATGCTATTTGGATGGACATCAAAAATTTCAGATCCAGACGGACCACAACCCCTTAGTATGGTTAGATAAAAACAGCGGAACTAATCCTAGACTTTTAAGATGGGCCTTACTTTTACAGTCCTTTAATTATGAAATTGTTCATAAAAAGGGAAAACATCATCAGAATGCTGATAGTTTGAGTCGAGCCCTAAAAGCCTAAGCTTGATTAGAATGCTAATATGTAAATATGATAATTTGTATAACAGTTAAATTTGAATTTATTGTTTTGAATATGTGTAAATTGTTTTTCATTTGTATCTTGAGTATAATGTTTGAATATTTATAAATTTTATTTGTATTTTTTATATTTATGTTTTCATGGTGGGAATAAGTCAGTTGTGGTTCACGGTACTAAATTTTGTTTGGAACTGGTGCTTGAAAGCAATAATTCACAAAGAAACTTTTCCCCGTCGACGGTGAAAAGTTTTCTCCAGGTGGGGAGGAGTCTGTAAAGAACTAATTCATTACAGAAAACTAACATTTTTTCCACCGATAGATGGCGGTAGTCAACTGAGGATAGAAGATTGTTCTGTTTTTTCGAACTCCGAAGCGAGAAGCGGGAGTGAGTGCGCAGAGTTTTTTTTTTTTGGTTGTGAAGGTGACTCGACGAGTGATGTAGTTAAAAAAGTAGAAATTGTTACCACGATTATATTTTGTGTTTTGTGTTCGTAAATTCGTGTTTTGTGACTGTCATATTAAATCAAGAAATACCATCCGATGGCCTCTTCATTTATCAACTGTGTTTATTATTAAAGAATACCATAGTCTCCTACATTACACTGTTTTTAAGGAATTGCGGAATGTTTTTACCAACTCTATTTTCACTAATTAAGTATGCATATGTTAAAGTCTAAAACCATATTTTTGGTTAGTTACTATCCATGCATGCATGGTGCATAGCATGAATAAGTGGTCACAGACCTTTCCAACAATATGTCACATGCGGGGGTCGGTAAAAGTTAGAAAAATGCCCCCCTTTGGGTATTACTGTGCACGGTGACTATATGGAAAAGGACTAATTCAATGTAGCAATTTCATAAATTTCACTCAATTATTTCTATGTGAGGGCAAAAACTTATTGATACACCCTCGTATATATCGCTGAGGTGCACTCAGATGTTTACTATAGATATAGAATATGGTGTGTATCGCATTCATCGTTCATGTACAAGGACACTCAAAATAACTTTCTTACAATACTATCTATGAACAATAATTGTTGGAAGTGCGTTTTCCGTTGTGGTATGCGTTTAATTATTTTTTTTTTTTAAATTGGGATATTACTTAGTTTGTAAAAATTCTAATGATCACACACAGAGCTGCACAAAACATCTAAAGTAAATTTCGTTTTATGATGAGAATTGATGAAGGGGCATTTTCAACCGTTCTACTCGGTTCGTAACTGAACTGAAATTTAGCATACTATGTATTATATAATAAATCTATAGATCATATACAGGGATGCACAGAACATTCAAATATTATTTCGTCTAATGATTTTAATAACTGAATTTGCGTTTTCGAATGTGTTATGCATTTTACAAATTGTTTATTTAGATATCATTTTTACCTTATTAAACTGTGAAGTTTTATTATAGTATTCTGAATGTGTTTCGTTATCTATGATTCACGCATGATTTTACACTCTTGTTCTATATAGTACTTATTTCAATTTGTTTGACCACTTCCCATATAACCGTGTACGTGGTATGGTATATAATGTCTGATAGATATGAATAAATTCTATGTATTTATTTATGTGCCAGATTTACTCAAAAAGCCTTTTTTTCTATATCAAAAGTAAATTAGGTGTAGTGAATGGTACAAGTTATATCTAACCGACGATACTGCTATGCAAATTATTTCAATTTATTTTCCAAAAAATACTTTTTTATATATACCTATTTAGAAATAATAAAAATTTTTTTTAATGTTATTTGGTTAATATATGGTGCTTATTATTGAAAAAAAAATTCTAACATGGCAAAATATTTATGCAAGTAATATTTAACATAAGCACACCCTTCCCATCAAACGAGAATAGCCGTCAAAAAACCTCACTAATGTTATATATAAAAACCAATTCACTTACTCTTAATATCCATAACCATATCCATGACCATGTCCAGCACTAGCAAAACCAATAGCATGTCCATAACCATGTCCACCGTGTCCACCGTGGCCATAACCATGTCCTCCAAATCCGCCGTGGCCATATACATGTCCTCCATATCCACCATGGGCAGCATGGTTACCAAAGTATGGATGGGCTGAGGAATGAATTTTCACAGCGGCCGGATCTTGATTTGCAGTTCCAGGTTCGTTTGTTTTTACTTCTGCTCGAAAACCTGCGTGATCAGCGACATAGTCAACTTGTCTGTGAATACCACGACCATCTTTAAAACCATAGCTTCCTTTTACAGAATGTCCAGCAATGCCAGATTCCTCTCTATGCTGCTCGCCATGGTGACCTTTAACAGAGTAGCCAAAAGCATATGGGTGATGATGGTGCTGAAATGAGGAAAAAGATGCAGAGTTTAAGACGAGACTATATCATGAAGCATGTTTTAAAATCTACTTAAAGTTAGTTTAAGAACTTAACATTCGTCAATTTTAAAGTGCTAAGAAAATACAGCGTGATTTAAAAAGAATATGCGTATTTCAAACAGATATATTTGAAAATAAACCGCAAACAACTACAATAAGAAAAGATACAACTCTGAAACTGATACGAATACCATTGAAAGTGCGCACCGTTATTTTCTTCCACCTCTCTGCTAATCATCGTACTGTTTAGTAATCAGCATCTTCGATATCATACTTGTTTGACTTATGTATATTCTAATTGAATCACACTGTATATTTAAAAGAATTATATTAAAATTTTAAGGGGCTGGGGATCGTCTGCATATTAACTGTCTTTACATCTATACACACAGCAGAACATTTTACAGAGAATTCCGTTTTTAGATCTAAAAAGGAGCAACTTCATTTTCTTTGTATTGAAAATTTTACAAATAAAGAAATTTTTTAAGTTAAAATTCTACTAGTGTTCTCAAATATAAACTTTTGACCGCACTACAATATCAATAGATGTTACAAACATTTTTAATATAAATATTTTTCTTTTTTTCCTTTTTCTTTATTTTAAACGGAAAACAATAAACTATTTTTATTAGTGCATATGATTTATTAATCAAATGTAATGAAGCAGAAATTCAAAAATTGTATATCATAGCAATTTAATAAACCGATATTTACATGTCAACACTTTTCATTTAAAAATTTAAATACAAAATTATTAATTAAAAAATATATTGAGGATGGTATATTCTCCTTCAAAATAATGAAAAAACAAAACGAATTGTATAACTTTTCCTTCTGAAATAAGATATAATTTATATTATTGAACGGAGTTATTAGAACACGAACAATATGTGAGAAACATATTATGCCAAGGGCGTGTTTCAGACCCACGCTCCACGCTACCAGGATTATTCTCCAGCTCTAGCGCCTTGGAACACTCTGACGTCTTGATTTCGTTCAATATCACATGTCACATCTGACATGAAACTAGTTCAAAAATGATTTTCCCCCTCCGTTTGCCGACATAAAAACACCTTTAGGTGGTCATTGTGCATACTCGTATCAGCCAAAATCGGGCGGCAGATCCGCAGTGTGTTGTAAATATATAAATTATATAAATTAGACGTTAGAATTCTTCGAATATTTTAATTTAAAAAATCAAACTTTTCAATAAGATATTTACTTGTTCTCTTTTTTTCTTTCTCCTATAATAAGAATAAAATTCATTCAAAGAAAAACAAGAACGAAAAGTCATGTGTACAGCATAGATTATGAAACACTTTCCAACACATTCAGAATGCTATAACAAAACTTCACAGTTTACTAAGGTGAAAGATGACGGTCTAAATGAACAATTTCGAAAACGCATAGCTCATTTGAAACCCCGATTTCTGCTATTACCATGGATAGTCATTAAAATATATGATTTTTTCCCTGCTCTGCTGCCTACAGATATGTATGCATGCTACATAGTATTCTAAAAGTTAGTTCCGTTAAATGCATATCACAGTTGAAAATTTTCACTCAGCAATTTCTGCTAATAAACGAATGTTGTTGAGGACTTTTGTGCGACCCTGTATATGATCTATAGAATTTATACAATGTAATATTTAAAAAATAGTTAAATTTAAAAATTCCAGCTATTATTGGGAACAGATGTTATATATTCCCGCAGCCACCATCTTGGATTTTTTTCGCGTGAAAACCCCTTTTCCGCAAAGTAAATGTCGCCAAGCAGATCTATGCGCATGTTAGGCTTAACGGGACTGCCAGAACATGTCACTCGTCGGTGTTGCCTTACCGATAAATGCCAACAAAACATCGCCGAGAAATCCAAGATGGCGGCCGCGGGAATATATAACATCTAAGCCATTCTTGTTTGTAGGCTTCAGTAGTTCAATTATTGCTCATTTTCTTCTACAGGCTTTCTTTTGTATGTCCCTGTAAATAAACGATAAGTTCTATGCACACCCTATTCTATAGTAAGAACCTTGTAGTGCAACTCAGTAATGTGTATCAATTTCAATGTGTTTAAAATACTGTAATATCGATAAAATACACGGCAAACAATTTTTCCCCATAACCATAATGCAACGCAATTCTTTTGAGTGGACCTGTAAATGAACCGAAAATGGTACATACTTCATTTTCAATACCGAACATGCCATAGTAAACCCCAATAACATATATCCATTCATAGCAATCGGCCTATATTTAGGTACAGACAGTAAAGTACGGACAGACATATGGACAGACAAGCCGAATTCATAAACACTTTTTCAACTATGTTGGAATGTGTTAAAAAAGAAAAATAATAATGATAGAAAACTTACTCCTATGTGTCCAATAGCAAACGTCATGCTGAAAACAGCACAGACACAAGCAAGCTGTAAATATAAGATAAGTATTAAAAAGAATTGCTTTTAGCGAAAGCTAAATGTAAAATGAATTGGCATATGCAGTTGTTATGTGATGAACTGTTCGATTATATGTTAAAATATAGAACATCAGAAAATTTACCTTTAACAATTAATTTTTGTTATCGAAATATTAAGAAAATTAATTTTGAAACATCAATAAAATAAAATTTAATAAAATTTATTTTATAAGATCATTAATAAAAGTATATTTAACATCTATGCTAAATATTTCCTATTTCTTCTTTAAGAAATATTTCGGATCTGCTAATCTTGTAATTATTACAATGGATTTCTTCTACCAATTTGCATTTGTTTAATTTTCCTCTTGTGAAATAGTAATTCTCCATTCAGAAAATGCATTCATTTGTAAATAATATTATGAAATATGGCGTTTTATATTACTCTATAAGGTTTCATAGTTACTGCAATGATGTAAAGCAAATATTTTTATACAAAAATAGTGGTAATTAAAAAATTGAGAGATCTGGCAACTATGAGATTTCCAAAACAATATTATTGACTCACATGGTTAATTTTTGAAATGTTTAGCAGAAGTCCAAATCATTGTTGATTTAAAAAAACTCAACGTCTTAAAAAAAATAACAATAACAATAACAATATATAAATATACATACAATTTTATCTCAAGCTTTACACATATTATTACATATATTATTTTATTTATTTTGATTATAATTAATTAAACGTTAAAAACAAACAATGTACTGTAAAAGAAAAGTTTTAAATAATTTTTTTAATAAATAATTTTATATCCAAATTTTATTTCTATCTCAAAAGTCTATCTCTCTTATTTATTTTTTTTATTTATTGCTTCATTTTTTATATATATATTTCAATAGTAATATAATAAAAGGAAATTAGCGAAAGCAGATTAAATCATACGTAAAAACGAGAAAAATAAGAAATTATCACGCATTGGATTTTGTTAAACAGTTTTCAAATATTGCAAAGCATTTATCGTAAAATCTTTTACGTAGAAAATTATGTATTAAATTTTAAACCACTCCGTTGGATAGTTTATGCTCTGTTATATGCGGACAGACGAACAGACGGATGGACCAGACGCCAACTATAGGTTCTACGTATTTACATAATTATGAATGCACTTAAAAAATGTTCGAAATTAAAAATTTCGATGGTGTGATTAAAGTAATGCATGATTACTTTAGTTCTTTTAATTTGCATAATACGTAATAGAAATTAAAATTAAAAAATTGGTTAAACACAATATTATATCGGGAAAAGGTAAGGAATGAAAACATACTTACATGATAAATAAACATTTTTTTCAGCTAGAAGATCTGTTCTTTAAATTCCTACAACTTCGCAAATTCTGATGTTAGATGGAGAACTAAATTGTTCTTTTATATACTTAATCTAACATTAAAAAATCCAGTTTCGGTAAGTAACAGATTGAATAAACAAATTAAAATAGCCTAAAGGTAAGGTATAATTACTGTCTCCAAATTACTAAAAATGCATTCTTTACATGTCCAGAAATCCTATGGTCTCAGTAAAAAAAGAAATAAAAAATGTGTCTTATGTATATATTGTTAACTTCAAAAAGCGGCATTACCATTTAATCTTTAAAAGATTTTATTTGATGGGAACTGTAACAATTCTGCTGTCGTAAAAAAAGCGAATTCTAGATTGCGTTCAATTAGAGTGTAACTCAGGTTGAAGTATGTTAACTTTGTGTGATCTATCCGACGGTAGACAAAAATTAAGATAACAAATTGCATAACGTAGCCTTCCGATGTATAATTTTCTTGTTTGCTATTTAATTTTCAATTTTATGAGGGAAAAAAAAGTTACATTTCTACTGCAGTAAAAACAAAATGTTAGAGCATATATGAATCACGTGGGAAAATTAGAAAAATATGTCTTGATCTTTTAAATAGTTTAAACACGAAATGTGTTTTGAAAATTTATTCTCATATATTTTAATGAATTGATGTTTAGCTTTCTCATGTTCTAGATTTCTCTCATTGTAAGAATTTTAAATTTTATATGTGTAATATGTCTTTCATCTTTGCGGCAACAATAATGTGAAAGAAATATAAATTCTGGTGGATACCAATTGTACTTTCTCAGTTTCTCAGTTTAATCTTAATTTAAATATGAGAAACGTTCTACCGTTATTGGATACAGATTCATGTTATTGCATATCATTTAAGTTGAAAAAATTTGTCGTTTTATCCTCAAAAGCAGGAAAATTCAAGTTAAATTACTTTTATTTATTTTACAATAAAAATATTAAAGTACGAATATATCTGAGATAACATATTATTCTTTTTTGATCTAGATTTGTTGGGTTAGATATAAAAAGTCGTACAGACGGTCAAAAGGGAAAAAAAAAAAGAAGGACGAACACATCATGCAAATATGACGGAAACTGAAAGGCGGCCATCTCCATTTTTAAATTGAGACTAACATTAAAACTTTTTATTATAATACAAAAATTCGATGTCATAGATTTCGATTCTCGTAAATTTTTGTTTCAGATTCCAAATTTGATGCGATTAGGAGAAGAAGTTAGACAATTATCTACTATATATATATAAAATCCTAATGAAACGAATTTATGAAACGATTTTATGAAACGACTGATTAAACGACTAATTATGTTTTACAGTTATTCTTCTTAAAATGCGGAACGCATGGCGGTGAAATTAACACCAATTACACTAGATTAATTTTAACACAATTATACTAATAGGTAAATAAATAATATCAGATTTAAATTTCCATGGTGGGTGAAAATGTTCCACCAGATTCGCCCGGTATAGCTCAGATGGTAGAACATTGGCGGCTTCAGCCAAGAGATCCTTGGTTCGTATCCTGGTCCGAACATTTTTCGCCCAGTTGGAAATTTACATCTGATAACACCAATTAACCGCATTGATCCACGGATGTGAAAAGTGGTACTAGAATTTTAAAATTTAAATTAGTTTCCAAAATATTAAATTGTTTTCTAATTTTAACGCTATTTCTGTAATGATGACAACTAAATTACTCCATTTATGTGTTGAAAAGGGAAAACGATAGGGATTATTATACATCTTCTTTTCGTCATTGGCAAATTGAAATTGAAATTATCTTTTATTTAAATCGATAGTAAAAATAATATTGTAATTTAATTATGTTTTCAGAAAATTTGAAAAAAATAAAACATTTTTTCACATTTCGATTGTCAGGAATCAGTTTATTTTAGAAACTACAAATCGTCTGGTATCTTCAAATTCCATAGATATATTTTTTTAAAGTTTTTCTTTTCAATTTTAAAGAAAAAACGACATCAATAATGTGAAAATGACGTCATTTAACTATCTCTGTCTCTTATCTACAGCAATAAAAATATTTTGTTGCTGCTGTTAGTAAAGTGCCATTAAAATTTAAAACAAATCACTATTTCAATAATATTACTTTTTTAATATTTTACATTTAGAAATTTCAAGAAATATTATGAGACCGTTGAAACCATTCGGATATCTGAAACGAATATCTGAAATAATAATTGCCCAAATGAATGCAATGAGAACAAAATTTCCCTTAGTTTTCTTTTCCGTTTTAATGGGAAAATGGCATCAATAATGGGAAAATGACATCATTTACTCTTTCCTCTCTTTCATTCGCAGCAAGAAAAATAAGTTTTGCCGGTATTAGAGAAATTCTATTAAAATTTCAAACAACTTAATATTTTAATAACATTACCTTTTTAATATTTTAAATTTAGAAATTTTAACAGTTATTTTGAGACTTTTGGGACCATGCGAATAAGTGATCATAGACGTTACAGTAGAAATAGGAGTAGAGGTAACGTCAGTTGAAACTCAAATAAAAAACAAGTAATATAAAAATTTTGTTTTTAAAGTCAATTCCTACTTAGGTCATCAAAGAAAAATTTAATATAATCCCTTAAGCTAATATTAGTTTTTGTTGCATTAAAATATCTCAATTTGTTGATTTTCTATAAGCAAGTAGGTTTACAATGGAACTCTATGGGAATTCGGCGAAATATTAGAGATATCACCAAGTTGGCGACTCATTTTGGCCGACTGATTAGTTAATTAATTAATTTTAATTTTGCATGGGAAACAAATTGGCCGCCATTGGTTATTGCAGATCAATGAAAGTATTTTCAATAAGGGGTTACTTTAGGGGGGACCCTGTTCTGTCACCAAATACCGCCAAGTTTGTCGCCAACTTGGCGGTATTTGGTGACAGAACAGGGTCCCCCCTAAAGTAACCCCTTATTGAAAATACTTTCATTGATCTGCAATAACCAATGGCCGCCAATTTGTTTCCCATGCAAAATTAAAATTAATTAATTAAAATTTAATTAATTAATTAATATTTGAAAAAACTTTATTAACATCAATTGTCATCCAGTATAAGTTTAAAAAAAATTATTTCAACTTGATAGGATGAATAATGAGTATTTTATTAACGATTGAAAATTTGAACAAGATAAATATATAAATAAATAAATATAGGGAGAGTGTGAACTAATAGTAGGCATTGAATAAATGAACACATGACTATTAAAAAACAAAACTAACTTTAAAATAATAATTAAGCAGGAAATAAGTAAAATTACGTCATAAAACTTAATATAACTTAATATAACTATTTAACTTTTAAATATACTATAATTTAAGATAATATATTTAATATACTTAAGATAAACACGTGAATATTAAAAAAAGTAAGAAAACTTAAAATAATTTGTTACACACGAAACTCATTCATTGGTGACAAGAACGTCATATTTAAAATGCCCAAATATTTAATATATTCGTATGTAAAATGCCTAAATTAGTTAAATTATTACGCGTGAAAAAACTTTGAATGATGAAAGTTAGGTCAGATTTAAAAATCTGAAACAGAACATCCCCAACAACATTCATTTTAAATTGAATACTATATTTGCACGCAGGGGCGGATTTAAGGGGTCGCGATGGTGGCAATCGCGAGGGGGCCCGCATCCCAAGAGCCCCCAGATCATCTTTTGAGTTCAAAGAGATATGTGACATTAGAGGGTTTTTTTTTTTTCAGTTAATATTACAATATTATTTTCATGTAATAAACATAATTTTTTCTATCATTTGCTACTACCAGAAATGTTTTAGTTTTCCGTTATCTTTTTTTTCCCTTTATGAATTATCAGGACTATGATCGTTTGCGGACGGATAGGGTGAGATTCGCAGGAAACTTGGGTCTGAGCCGAAAGGAACACTGTTAGAGACATTCTATGACGATTTAATTATACAGATTGAGGGACTAATTAAATAATGGACTGTAAACCTGAAACCCCTGATTTTGGGAGCCCCACACTTGGTATACAGTTTTCATAAAGCTGGTATTTTAAGTGAATTTTTACTTTGTTATTGATTATTATCTATATTAATAAAAGAAATTTCGCTCTGCTCTGTGTGTGTGACTGTGTGTGATGGCTAGCAAAATCTACCGCACGTAGAAGTCTGAACATTTGGGTGAGGATAGTCTAAAGCCAGTTCCTGATGCACCTGAGGGTCTGATTTTTAATATTTTAAGATTAAACCGGGCCCCCTGAGCCCCTAAAGTTTTTATGCCCTAAATCTTTAATAACTTGCCTCTTTTTTTATCAATTCTTCGTTTTTGGGGGCCTTTCGCCATTTAGTTATCCCCCCTTTCTACTTTTCCGTTAAGATCCTGGTGACCGATACAGGGTCCTAGGCGTTTTTGTGCCCTAAATTGTTAATAACTTGTCCGTTTTAATGCAATATTCGTTTTCGGTGTCCCTTTTCAATTTAGTTATTTCCCAGATTCTACATTCCAGTCAAGAACCTGGACCCATAGGACCGGTCCAGATGCCCGTGAACTTTTTGTTTGTCATGCCTTTTTCACTCCTTAATTGTGTCGTCCCCTCAATGCATAACTTTAAATTTGATTCTTAGATTCCTGTCCCCGGGCCAACACTCTCATATTTTTATTGGGGCCCTAAGGCCCTTTTTAATGCATATATCTCCATTTCTTTAAAATTTTATTCTAATAATTCATACCCTATGCTTAATTTCGTCTAATTGAAGATCTAAAGCGCAACGTACTAGGACCTTTTAAGATGTTTTCATTTAAGAGCCCTACTCTCAACTATCATTTGGCCTCTATTGCATCTCCTATTATAACTTTCTTAAAAATGGTTCTATTCACTAGGTTTTTCTTTTTAACAACTTCTTAGGTCCTACAACTACTACATGAACTAGAAAAAAAATTCTCAGACTTCAGCTACTATCAATTTTGAATATTAATGGCTTTCTTGGGGTCCTTGCTGCACCTTCTTTAAAAATAATCCAATTCTCTTTCAATTTTCTTTTACATAGTTCTTGCGTCCTCCAGCTACTTTATAAACTACTAAAAAATTCCCTTATACCCAACTACATTCGAGTTAAAATTGTGGTCTCCTGGGAGGTGGTACGGGGTCCCTTGAAGTTTTTGTGCCCTTAATTGTTAATAAATTGCTCCCTTTTAATCCGATCTTTGTTTTGAGGGAATTTTTCCAGTTATTTATTTCCCCATTTCTACTTTCCAGTTAAGGCCCTGGATCCCTGGGGCCCGTTCCGGAGTCCCTTGAACTTTTTATGCGCCACGCATTTTTCACCCCCTAATTCCGCCACTCTCTCAATGCATAAATTTAAAATTGAGTCTTGGACTCCTGTCCCCGGATCAACACCCTCATATTTTTATTAGAGCACTAGGGCCTTTTTTAAGCATCCCCCCACCCACCCCCATTTTTACGCATTTCTTTAAAAAAAATTTCAAGTGATTAATTTATATCCTATGCTTAATTTCAACTAACTAAAGATCTAAAGTGCTGGTTTAGAACCTTTTAACATGCTTTTATCTCAGGGCCCTGCTCCCAACTAGCAGTTGGCCCCTTTTCGACCCCCTACTTTCGCGCCTTTAAAAATGGTCTGATTCACTAGCTTTTTTACTAACAACTTTTTAGGATTTCCAGCTACCCCTTATATTTTTATTGGATCTTAAGGCCCTTTTTAAGTATTTCCCCTTAATTTTTGAGCATTTATTTAAAACTTTATTCTATTGATTAATTTGTACATTTTGTTTAATTTCGACCAATTGGAGATCTAAAGAGCTCAATACTAGGATCTTTTAACATGTTTTCATCTTAAGACCCTGCTCTCAACTATTACCTTGACACCTTTTGATCCCCTCTATTATAACTCCCTTAAAAATAGTCCGGTTCACTAACTTTTTCTTTTCTAACAACTCGTTAAGTCCTTCAGCTACTCCATGAACGGCAAAAAAACTTCTCAGACTTCAGCTATCACGAATTTTGAATATTAATCGCCTTTTTCAGGGCCTTGGTGCAGCTTCTTTAAAAATGATCAGATTCTCTTGCAATTTTCTTTAACATAGTTCTAGGGTCCTCCTGCCACTTTATAAACTACTAAAAATTTCCTTATATCCTTGCTACCAACTTTTTCGAACATTAATCTTCTTTTCGGCATCAACTTACGTTTACTGACTACAGTCGTAATTTAAAAATAACGAAACTGTTAAAGGTAAAGATAAGTGGTTAACTTTAGAGAAATGGGTGTATTTTATCCGTAAATTAAATATTGGGTTAATATTAAAGGTGATTTGATAAATTTATAGATGGAGGGTACCAACCTTCCACCGCTTGGGAGCGCATTCTTTCCCCGGGTTTTATCGGCCCGATTTCAATAGCAATTTGTTGATTCAACTGAAATTATAATTAAGCTACTTTCAGCATTATGGAAGTTTATCTTGTACTTTTGTTATCACCATTTTCGAACGTTAACGCCGCATTTTTTTTCGGTTTCTATGGCTCGATTGCATCGAAAATTGGTTCATTCAATTTAGCTTAGGATTATTATGCAGATTTTAGTTCCATCTTCTACCGCTAGGGGGGAGTATTCTAATCTCAGGTGCTATGGGCAAAATAAGTACGGGGTTTGGGTCATTCGACTTGGTTTTCGATTGTCTTCGGCGCGTGCGGAGTACTTTGGGTAAATGCTGCCTCAGACAGCGGCAACCCAGACCACAGGTTCGTTCAGAAAGAGGCAGTGGCTTAGTCAGGGAGGGGATCCAAATGCTCTGGATACCAGTAATCTTTTAAAGTTGCCACCCTAGCTATGCCACTGGAAAGAGGTTTGTTGGGAACAGACTCGCCGCTGCCGAAGACATTTGGGCACCGGAAAAACTAGGTTCATTTGAAAAACTCCATGATGCCAAAGCCATTGCGGCACCGATTTTCCGAAGATATAAAATCATACAAACTTGAATTTTGTTTAAGGTTATTATAACGGGCTTGGGCAACGCCGGACGGGTCAGCTAGTAATCGATATTTTATTATTGCACAAGTTTTATTATTGCATCGTAAGTGTTCATACTTTTTCCCTCTCATAAAATTCTCCACATCCAGATCAAAAATAACACACGACAATCAAATATATCATTGACTGTCAAAGACAATGTCCACCAAGTTTTTCCCAATATGAATTTTTTCTATTTTAGCAGATGTTTTGCTAATCGCAGTTGTGAAAGTGCCACTTTTACTTTTTTGGGACCATTTTTAAGGCATTCGCTATTAAGACACACGCAATTACATACCTATATGCATATTAGTTAATTAAATTGGTGTTTAAAAAATAACTACCATATATATGGTAACTCCGGAAGAGTCGCTGCATCCGGGATCGATGCCGCACCCCTTATATTTCTTGTAATTATCGATAGATGGTCATCAAACGCGCATTATAGGTGCGCAATGAGATCATTTTAACCATTGTATAACGTGAATCCCATTTCGATGTTTACTTGTAGATGTGCAATCCTTATTTTGACGTAATTGCATGATTTCACTGTCCAAACTTTTAAACACGTTATGCTTAAATACTTTTCATACGCTAATTACTAAATGGATGCATGATTTCGTAGTCAAAACTAAGTGTAGCGTTTGTATAGAGTACTGCATGTATGATTACGCCATTTTCCTTAGCGATGGCAGGTAACTGTATTGTGCGACGTCTGTACCATGAAAAATGGGATACATGCCGCAGTTTCTTTTGTACGGTATGATTAAGTGTTGTTAAGTCTTCCTTTTCTGTTTGAACAGACTAACCAAGATAGGCATGTTATCAAGTTTACTAAAACCAAAGGATAAAAACGGAAAAAGTAAAAAGTAAGAAGGGCAAGAAAGATGCAAGTCAAAATGATAATAATGAAAAAATGGATTACGCGTAACGCAGACGTTCTTCGCAAGGAATGTTTAGAAGACTACTCCAAAAAAGAGGAAGTGTAATTATCTTCGTTGCATCATGTGTCAAATGTAGTTACATAAAGACTGTACTTTTTCGACAATTTTTGTGAAGATTGTGGTCGAAAAAACAGGCCTATTAACCCATTAGGAGCCATGGTTGCATATAAGCACCTTCAAAAAGAGCATAAGGAATTTGTTTCTGGCACCAGTAAAAAAGAAAAGTAATATTTGTGTTCTTTAATTAGAGCATTTTTATGATTATTTAAGTAAAGGTAACCTCTTTTTAAAAAGTGGTGCCAACCAACCGAATAAAATTTGTGTAAAAGCCGCCGGTCCCGAAAGGGTTAAGAAATAAATTATGTAAACACAATTTTACTTTTATTCTTTTCCCTCTCTAATACACTGATGTTACGTTGTTTCTGAAATAACAATTAAAATTTAATGTAAAAAATAAGTCGATAATTTTAATAGTGAAAGCGCAAACAATTATTATTTTGAATCCACTAATACGTTTCATTGTACTGATTTAGTTTCATTTTGTTAGTACATCGTTAATTATAGTTCAGATATGAATACTTTTTTTCATATTTTTATTTATAATTTCATTCTGTTCTTATTAAAAGCGTGGCATAACTATCGAACATGTGCGGCGTCTCAGACTGAATGTACGGGTGACGCGCCGCTGTGTAGTGCTTTCGAAAAAAATTCTTAAAAAATATTAATTATTTGTTTTGAATATTTTGTCGCAGTACACGTGTTGTATATTTAACATTAAATAGCATAGCATCTTTTTTTTTTTTTTTTTTTTTTTTTTTTTTTTTTTTTATGTCTACCATGGGACTTTATACACAAATTCAAAAAAATATGCGGCATAAATCCCGTAATTATCCTATATAAAATCCTAAAGAAATGAACTTATGAAAGGACTAGTTGTATTTTACAGCTATTATTCCTAAAATATGAAACCTTTGTCGGTGAATTAGCACCAATTGGCCGTATTCATCCGCGTATGTCAAAAATGGTATTAGAATTTTTAAATTTGATTTAGTTTTCGATGTATTAATTTTTTTTCTAATTGTAACAATATTTTTGTAATTATGGCAACTAAATGACTCCATTTTGTGGAAAAAAGGGAGGAAAGGGGAAAATATAAGGATTATTAGATTTATTTTCTTTGTCGTCATTTTCAATTGAAATTGAAATAATCTTTTATTTCAATCGAAAGTGAAGATAGTATTGGGATTAAAGTATATTTCTCAGGAAAATTTGGAAAAATAATTCATTAAATAATAATAACAATATAAATAACATTTTCTTTTCAATCAAATTTTCCCCATTTTAAAATACATTTTTTCATAATTTAGAAAAGGTTACTATTTTATATTGTTGCCAATTTTAAAAACAGCGCAAAGAATAATATTTCATTTCAATTAAAAATTTATCTACACGTGACTATTATACGTTTGCAGGGGGCAGGGCTCCCTAGTATTTATAAAACATTGCAGTGCAGATGGTTATAAAACGACTTGTGGAGCTTCGAATTCTTGTTACATCCATAAAGCATTTACCATTCTTTGAACCCAGCTGTGTAACGAAAAGGAGAAGAATGAAATTTAATTTGGTTATAATTCATGAATTTATTTGATATCTGAAATTGTTTTATTAAAACATGAAATTAAACCTGTAAGCAAGGGTATGCAGAATAAATAGCTGCAGCCCAGGTGAAAGGTGGCAATTTTCGGTTACCATGACCTCATCAACCGCCGTTTTAACAACTGATGATTGTTTTGGGACTAATAAGTAAGATCAATTTCGCATTTGAAAAACAGCTTGCACAAAATGGTTATGTTAAAAATGTCGCTATCTTTCTGACTTATAACGATGCTATGGACATTATTCTTCCTTTAGGTTCGCGGTTAAAAAACTGCTTCTGTTTGAAAATAGCTTTTAGAACCACGTTACGCTTACATTTTATGTTTTGATCTAGTTTTAGATATTTTCAGGAACAGGTATAGCTTATTCACGAATTCTTTTCCCTATTTTAATGCACTATCATGCATATTTTTATATTATTTTACAATGTGTATTTTTTATATTAATTAATAAGAATATCAGAATTTTCTAATATGTATTTATCAAATAGTAATTTCTACAAAATAAATTGAAAGTATTTTGCGGTTACATTTACCTGTATTTATGCTGCATCAAGTGATGTCATATATAAACAAATCTGCTACTTTCACTACTTTTATACCATATGATGTAACATGGTAAAATTCTCGGAAATGAAAAACGTTTTAAATGTAACTTTTTGATATATGACGAAATTTTCAATATTAAATACAACTCTCATGTAATAATTTATTTATTTTAAAAGTATTTTTTCTCTCTTTTAAGATTCACGGACACATATATTATTTAATTTAAAAGTGTTTGGGAATATTTATTTAGCTTTTTAAATACGACCTAATATTCAACTTTAAAAGTTTTTCACGTGTAATAATGTAATTATTTTATTCAATTTAAAGATGACGATATTCAATATTAAGGCATTTTATCTATGACGTAATTATCGCCTTTAAATGCGTTTCGCATGCAGTAATTTTATTATTTTAAAGTTTTCGTACATTTTTCATATTTACGTGTAAATTCATATTTTCTGCTTTTAACGCGTAATCATTTAATTTTTATTTTAAAGTTTTCCTTCTGTTTTTAATAATTTCACTTTTCAATTTCACTATGACAACAAAAAAGAAATCCAATAATCCTTTTCCTCTCTTTATTCCCCCAGAAAAATGGATTAATTTTCATGTTAGGGGAAATTACATCAAGGTGTAATATGACATTTGATTTTTAAAAGAAACTGATTCCTGACTGTCGAAATGTGAAAAAAAGACTTTATTTATCAAATTTTCCTGAAAAACATAATTTAATCGCAATATTGTCTTCACTACCGATTGTAATAAACGATAACTTAATTTGAAAATGGCGAAAAAGAGGAAATCTATTAATCCTTATCATTATCCGTTTTCTCCCTTTTTCCGCAAAAATGGAGTGATGTGGTTGCCATTATTAGAGAAATTAAATTTAAATTAGAAAAAAAAATAATATCACGAAAACGACTTCAAATTTTGAAATTCTAATACCAGTTTTGAGATCTGCGGATCAATATGGATTTTTTGAGGTAATTTCGCCGCATAACATTCCATATTTTAGGAGAAATCGCCGTGAAACATAAGCAGTCGTTTAATCAGTCGTTTCATAAAATCGTTTCATTAGGATTTTATATATATAGGGTAGGTTTTGTTGTTCGTTCATGTTTCATTGAAGGTTATGATACAAGTCCACCCATTGGCGGCAGGGTAAAAACTGTCTATTACCTGTAAAAATTTTCAATCTTTAACCCTTTCGGGAGCAGAGAAAGTTTGTTCGTAAAATGATGAAATAATTGACTGACAGCAGAATTTTCAAAAGAATTTCTTAGCAAACTCGCTATTTTGCACTTTCATTACAAAAGCAAAATTTTATTAAAATATTCTTGGTGACATTTGTCAGTTTTGGAATTAAAATTAGAAGACTAGAACAGGTGGCCACCGCCCTTGAAAGGATTAAACTATATAATTTAAACAAAAACAATCGTACATGTTGGACTCACTGTATTTGAGGGGCTCACAACCATAGTAGACCAAGTCCATTTTTTTAAATGCGACAATCCATTTAGAAGATGCCTAATATCTGTTTTATCCACTCACACAGTAAACCAAGTCTGTAAACAAATAACATATACCGGGTGTCCCAAAAATAACTGATGGATTTTAAAATTCAATAACTTTCAAACGGTTAGAGATATTAAAAAAATTCTTGCAGGAGAGTTATGCACGATGTCAGGAGTTTTTTACTGTGATTCCCGATTTTAGTTCGAATTTCAAACAATAGATGGCGCTGAGAGCAATGGGTGCTCAGTCTAGTCCCGATTTTTGGTCCATTCAATACATTTTAGTCTCCTTTTTTCGCATGGAAGAAGCAAGACTCCGAAAAAGTCGTGCCTGGATTTAGCGGCTATTGCTTTCAGCGCCATCTATCGATGCTATTTGTAACTAAAATTGAGAATCGTAGCATAAAAAATCCTGGAATCTTACATAACACTCCTGCAAGAATTTTTTAATATCTGTCACTATTCGCAAGTTGTTGAATTTTAAAATCCACCAGTCATTTTTGGGACACCCGATATGATAAAGTAAGTGAAAACAGATTAGTTCACTGCGGGCGTGGATAAAACAGATTTTATGCACCTTCTAAATGGATTATCTCATTTTTTTACCCGACTGCCAAGAAGGGTTATGTGTTTCACGCGTATCTGGGTATGTGGATTTCTTTATACCCTCGAAACATCCCAACGCACAGTGTGGTATTTTGCTGAAAAACCTGGCCAAAATTATGTAAAAGCTTTTGTATGTTCTATAGCAGATAAAATGTTTTAAGAAAACATAAAATATTTTATTACATAAAAAACAAATCACTTTTCGTACATTTTACACAAATATGTGTAATAAATTAGTGTCCAATCGACCATCATTCTATTGATCAGAGTCTTCCATATCATCCTCTTCAGAATCACTCGAGACTATGAATTCTGGCAATAAAAACTGTAATGCCTCTGTTGAATTTTTTTACGTTTTGTGGTGCTTTCTTCGCGTAGTACAGCTCAAATAAGGATCAGAACTCAAAAGTAGGCGATTGATCACATCTTCATTGCATTGCATGCGTGAGACTTTTCGTGGAAAGTTTTGCCTATATGAGCGCAAATGTTTGTTGCGGGCTTCAGCCGCTTCCTCTGACAGCTGCCCGATTGGGAGTAAAGCATGTTCTATAATAATAGCTCTATGACTCAAAATTTAGAGTAATGTGGGTGACATTGAGTGCCAACCGTAAAGATTTACATAATGGTTAGAGGTATCATTCGCAAATTCTTAAATTTTTTTGGTATCTATTTTATAACCGCTAAGTAGCACTTCTAGAATAGTTTTTAAGTTTCGTATTAATTTTATGTCAATTTCTGTAATTTTAGCTGATGTTTCTGGATCTGAGAAAAATCTTCTTGAGGTGTTTCCGTCATTGATGTTTCAGAAACCGGCTTTCAGAATGTCTACCAGTAATCCCATCTCAATTTTAAACTTCTCTTGTATTGATTTTTTTCTTTGACGGACAATTTCTTTCTCCTTTTCTCTTCTTGCTTGCCATTTTTTTATTGGAAGCTTATAAGAAAGATGTAGAATTGATTCGAAAAATCTGATTCCAGCATGGAGTATTGAGAGACCGAATTTCGAAGAATCAGGGTCAATGTCTTTAACTATTTTCAATTTATTAAAATCTTTGGATGATTGTTTGCAAATATAGCATCGCATCGTAGAATTGTTGCTCGTATTAGCATTGCAAACTTTAGCATCGACAATAGTCAACATTAATCTGTACTGAACTTGCAGTAAACCATAAGCTGTGGGTATCTCTGTCTTGATTAAATTCCGTGCCTGCTCTTCAATGTACTTTACTTCCTCTTGGATTATGTCTTTATATTCATGAATAAACCTTATTCGAATAGGGCGGCAAAAACGCGGATATGAAGGTACAGGGTTCTGCCACCATACTTTTTGAAACCCATTTGTGTTACTTATTAATCTCACAGGAACTAAAGATCTTTGGAAAATGTTTGAGTCACTATCAAAGAAATTTTCAAACTTTTGTTTGAACATTTGTTGTTGGGAGCCGTCACAACCCCATTTGCAGAATAGCTCTAAATTTTTCAATTCTACTTTACTTGCTGATGTGAAAACATCTTCTATGTATTTACACAATCTTTGAGTAGTGTGATTTAAAAGATTTTGAAGTTTTACTTCAGCTATGTTTTCAGTAATTGTAATAACTTTTGGATAACATTGCTCTTTAGCTCTCAGAAGAAGTGAATAGCAAGGATATATATATTTATTAGAAGTTCGGATGATATTATATTGACTGCATGTGAGATCTGCAGCAACAAACATGGCCGAAGCCTCAATCGGCGATAACTTCAATGTAGTTAGGTTTGTTGTCTCAGCCGAAGAATTCAAAATTTTTCGATATTTTGTAGCTCTAGTTGGGCTGGCTGTAACGTCTTTAATAATTTTTGTGACACCTGCATTTCCAGCAGATCTTTCGCTCATCTGAGCTGCATATATCAATTGTTCATGGCTTATTTCGGATCTTAATTGTTCCATTTTACGCCACTTCCTTCTACGACTGCAATCTTTAGAGTCTTTTGCTGGGCTACCGGATTTCTCTATTGTCCAGGTAGGTAAAACTAGCGTTCCATTCAGCCATTCCTCATTTCTTTGTTCTTGAAAACGTTGTTCAGTGAATAGTGAAGAAACCCATTTCTTTTTATAAGTATGTTTGAAAGGTTTTAATTTGTTACGGAGCAAATGTATTTCATTTTCTGGACATTTCGTAATTTCGGCAAGTTTCATTTCCAGAAACTCCAATTTCTTGCTTATTTTTCTGTTATAATACTGCTTTATTACATCATGCATATATTTTCTTGATATTTCTATTGATTTTTCCATATTGAATAAAAAAGTAATGTATGTATATCTAGTACATATTTTCTTAATAATATAAAACTCTGTTACCTCGTCAGTGAGTAAAGAATGCCTTTCCTTGTGGCTGACCTCAAACATATTATTGAAAATGATAACAGCATTTTAGACAAAACATAACATAATTCACATAATACGAACACTTGGTACGAAACAAAAATATACCGTTATTTAAAAAGAATCATTTAGTGCAGATTATCAGTTTACAATAAAAAAACTTCTTACTTAAAAAGAACACACAGAACAACCCAAAAAATTAAACAAATTTACTTTTTTCACTCCAGTTTGAAAATTTATTGTCTGTGCACCAAAGGGTCTCCAGTAGGGAGTAAGAAACTACATCATTTATTAAATGTGAGCATTTTAATAAATTAAAAAGTTTAATTAACTAAAAAAATTGCGTTTCAAACGATATTTTTTAAATTTTGTTTTTATTATAAAAAAGGAGAGTCAAATGGGGGCAGGTGTTATTTCATATATTTTAATTAGCCGGTATGTACAGGGCGTTTCACAAAGGAGCCCTAACTTTAAAAATCAATAACTCGGAAACGGTGATAGATAGAAACATGAAACCAGTGGTATGTTTAATAAAAAAATCGTAAGAATCTTATACACAAATCTCAAAATTTAGTTCAAAATAGCCCCGATAGATGGCACTGAGAGCGTTAAGAATCCTTGGGTGTGTTCAAGATGAACGCGCGCCGCGCGCGCGATCTCAGGAGATAGGAACATGGAGTGGGTCTTTATTGTAGATGGAATAAATCTTCAGTACGTTCAGGAAAGGATCTTGGATTTGATTAATTATTGTGCTAATTATAAAGATAATCTGTTGCAAATGAAAGATGAGCTAGATAGCTGAAAAGAACAGAGCATTGAACTCGAGACTAGGGGTTATGGGTTCGAATCCTCCGCGCCCAAAATTGTGTTTATGATTTTTTCAATTTATTGGTTGCTTTATATTTTTCATAATAAATAAGATATTTTTGATAAAGGTAAATTTTTATGTTAATAATACAGAAGCACGTGTGAGTTTTTATCGAGACTAGGATGCAGATCATATTTTTTAAATTTTACAAACATTTTTTAAAATTTATAAACATTCTAATCATACTTTATTCACTACAAAATTAGACGACAAACCCCATATATTTTATCTCTTCTAGAAAATATGTTTTCAGATATTTTTAGTTGAAATAATGTACATCGATTACATTTTATTTTTATATTTTCCATGTTGATTTTAACACTGTGAAATATGATCTGCATCCTAGTTTCGATAAAAACTCACATGTGCTTCTGTATTATTAACATAAAAATTTATCTTTATCAAAAATATCTTATTTATTATGAAAAATATAAAGCAACCAATAAATTGAAAAAATCATAAACACAATTTTGAGCGCGGAGGATTGGAACCCATAACCCCTAGTCTCGAGTTCAATACTCTGTCCATTCAGCTATCTAGCTCACCTTTCATTTGCAACAGATTATCTTTATAATTAGCACAATAATTACTCAGATCCAAGATCCTTTCCTGAACGTATTGAACATTTATTCCACCTACAATAAAGACCCACTCCATGTTCCTGTCTCCTGAGCTCGCGCGCGCGGCGCGCGTTCATCTTGAACACGCCCAAGGATTCTTAACGCTCTCAGCGCCATCTATCGGGGCTATTTTGAACTAAATTTTAAGATTTATGTATAAGATTCTTACGATTTTTTTTATTAAACATACCACTGGTTTCATGTTTCTATCTATCACCGTTTCCGAGTTATTGATTTTCAAAGTTAGGGGTCCTTTGTGAAACACCCTGTACATTAGAAAAACACAAGCGTTCAACTCAGTTTAACTCCCTATTAAAGTTACCATTTTATCTTAAATATTTAATTTAAAAAACTTAGGTTTCAAACGTGAATATCATAATGAAAATGCATTATATTCTCATAAATATTTATGTAAAAGGAAGTATACACCTTCGTCTTTAGAAGCTGTAAAATGTTTCTGAAATTCGACTAAGAATAGTTGTTGAGATGTACGATAAAACGATACATAGACCAGAAGCATAAAAAGAGACTTGCACAAGACATGAATTCCAATTGAAATACCTGGCAATTGGAGAGGCTATATAATGAAATGAACCCGTTATCATATGAGCAGAATAGTGCACTTATAACGACCAGAAAATGATCAACTAAATATGACATTTGAAATTTTGACTTTTGGCCAGCTTTTACAGCGAAATACCACACTGTGCAACGGCTCGATGGATTTTAATGAATGAGGTCTGTATCGATTCGTCTTAACTTTCCGATGGTTATAGGGTAGGTTTTGTTTTTATAAATTAGAAATGGCGACCAAATATAAAATGTCGGTAGACGCAAAAAAAAAATTTTACACATAATATTGAGTGGCATATCATTGGATAGATCTTTCAAAATGAAGACGATGTTTCATTGACTATTTTACAGTCAAAAGCTTCGTTTAAATATTATACAACCTGGAAGTTGTGTAGGTAGGATCTCTAGCTTTACTACAACTCTAACCATCATAGACATCTATAGGCCTCATTAAAACAGTGTTTATAGATAGGAACTAACAATTAAACACAACTTAATAGTCATCAATACAAGTACTTAAAAAAATACGTAAGTAATATAAAAAATAGTTTAAAATTGATGCGAAATAATAAACTAGTTCGCTTTTTATGCAGTCGAGTTTTTTGAATTTTTAAATTAAATTTTTACTTGTTCAATATGGACTTGGTCTACAATGGTTGTGAACCTCTCTTTTAGCATAGGACATAAATATAAGTTATATAGCCGAAGATGAGTTTACAGTTTCAATTCCACTCTACACCAGTGCATCTGTTTGCACTATAGAAATTATTACTAAATAAAATACTGTTTGTAATGACGTTTTATCCTACAACATACCCAGAATTTGGCTCAGTTTGCTTAAAGGATCATAAAACACATAATATTCCACATCCCTCACTATCCATATTTTTATTTTTCCAATGTTTTCCGGATCTAAAAATTGACTTTCACTTTCATTCCTTTCGACACCAACTACCTGAAATTTGTTAATAAGACGCTTGTATTTTTGAATTCTCTGACGAAGGCTATGTGTATAGATGAAAGTACTAAGGATATTAAAGTAATTTAACAACATTTTAAATATTTTTCATCTTTTAAGTAATTTACACATAGTGCAATTTTAAGTTTAAGAACATTTTTTCTTCTGAAAATCCTTTTTGAGTGCTTTTTTTTACCAACTAACATATAATATCAAAAAACTATCGGTGTCTAAAAAAATCTCATTTATACGCACTTAGATCAATTTTAATTAAACTTTTGTATAGATCAGCGACTTATAAATACTCTAATAATTAAAAAATCATTTATAATTTCAATCTCTTGGTCAACGGCCTTTCTTCAACCGCTATAATAGAATTAGCGCAATTAAAAGACGCTGGAACTAAATGTTTTTCACATTTCAGAAACCAAGAAAGAGAATTATAGAATTAAATAAGAAAAATCAATCATTGTCATAAAAATAAAAATAGAGTAGGTAGGGGAAAAGATACGCACGGGACAAAGATCCGCACTGGCTAATTTAATATGAAGCAACATGTCTATAATCATGGCCGTTAGGTGGCAGTTTGGTTTCAAGTATAGTAGTTGTGTGTTCAAACCATGGAACTATTAATAAAGAGGAACTGACATATCCTTAAAATTATGAAGTTTGAACTGTAACCGCTATCGCAAACGTTGCTTACCGCCGGTGGAAACTCCTACCAGTAGAGTTACATAGAAATTCCCAGCTTATTTAAACGCGTGATTGTTACAAAATTTCAGTCATAAATAATGTTAGAAACGGATTTTCATTTTTACTGGTAGGAGTTTACTTTGGTGGTAGACAGGCCCCGCGTTTCCGCCATATTGTGACAACCAGCGAAACAAACTGACACTTTTACAAGGAATACTGACACCAGAAAAAACAAATAGAAATTTTTTACGTCTCTTTTGAGAAAAAAAATTCCATGAATAAGACGCTTAAATAAGACAT
The DNA here is from genome assembly GCA_963932465.1 of Maratus speciosus. NCBI lineage: Eukaryota > Metazoa > Arthropoda > Arachnida > Araneae > Salticidae > Maratus > Maratus speciosus. Next base: position 380,107,536 of record OZ010800.1, read on the forward strand.
AATTTTCTATTCAATTTTACTGGTGAGAAGTTTGCCTTTGCAGTAACCAGAATCTGATGATCCGATTTTAAAAATGCAGCCGCCATCTTGTGACAACCTCCTCAGTTACTTCACTCGCAACTGGTAGACAGTACAGTACATGTCTCCTCCTCTTTATTCAGACCTCCATTGTTCAAACCTTGTGAAAAAAGTAGCACTGAATGCTAAGAAACTGAGGTAAGTTTAAATTTTCGAATTTTGATCTAATATTTTTTTTAATTTCATTTTATTGTTTAGGTGTCAATATCTCGACGCTTTACAAATTCAAAAATTTAGTGGAGAACGGAAACTCTTTAGCTTCTAAATGCCGTATAGTTTCCCTCGATCGCATTTGTTTAAACTTGTAGGTTACCGTTCAAGAAAAATGCTGCAGAATGCACTGCAAATAGAGGCGTCTTAAATTAAGACACATATGTGACTGAGAAAATTATTCAGACACTTAAGGGTCTAAATTTGAAATTTCAGACATCACAGATGTCTAAAGTTAAGATACATAAGTGTCTTACTATGATCATGGCATGAATGAACTGATAAAAATGACTGAAAAATGGTGATATGTCTGAAATTAAGACATTTAGAAATTTAGACACTTAAGCGTCTAAATGTGATACAATTGTATCATATGTATGATGACTTGTATATATAACTGTATTGCAATATGTATGCCAGCACCACCAGAAAATTGTTTTCGAATGGATAACAGATGTTTAAAATTTATTTATCCATTAAATTTGGTATAATCCTTCTATATATAAAAAAAAGTTTTGATTTGGAAATGGACCAACGAACATCTGCGTAGATATTCCGGGTAGACCACATCCAATTTGAATGCTTAAGCATGGCCTTTCATCGTTAATATTAAAAAAACTGTTGCATACAAAAATATGAAAATCGGTGGTATTATAGAAAAATGTTTGATAAATACGCTGATGCAGACAGTTTTCAAATCGAAGAATTATTTTAAGAGATATTTAATGCTAAAGTTGGACAAAATCGTTCCATTAAAAAAGTTTTATTGGAGCAAAACCTATACATGAGAATTTAATCATTTTTAGATCATTTTATACGTTAGAAGTTCCCGATGTGCAGATTGCATTTAGTTTTCTTATTTGACTCATTTTTTGATGTTTTATTTCAATTTTAAATTCAAATTTTCAGCATTTCGAGAGATATTTTTTACAAATTTTAGAAAATGTTATTAATTTAAACTGTTGCCAGTTTGCATAAACAGCGCAAACAATAATGTTTACTTCAAATTAAAAATTTATTTACACGTGATTATTACAAACAGAAAAAAAACTTTAAAATTAGATTTAAATGTTTACATGTTAAAAGCAGGAAAATTACGTCATAAGAACCATAGGCACAGATGTCATATACGAGCATTTTGGCGCAATTTTTTTCCGCGCCAAAGTGTCGTTATTTTGCTTGATGTGGTAACCCGGATTATGTTGTTTATGCTGTTGATGTTTTCACCAAATTGGAAACCGAAAAAAATCGCGCCAATATGGGGCGAATATGACATCTGTACCCATCCGGGTTACGATATCAAGCAAAATAACAACACTTTAGCACCAGTTAAGTACCCGTTGCGTATATGAAATTAGCGTCAGAAAAAATTTGCGCCAATATGGGGCGTATATGACATCTGCGACGAACCATATTTGCACTTGAATTTTAAAAGAGAAACAAAATCTTAAAATAAAAAAAATCATTATTATGCGTTAAAACTTGTAATTTGAGGAAATTACGTCATATTTAAAATGGCAAAAAAATATAGAAAAACAATTTAAATTGAAAAATATATTTGTGCGAGATATTTTGAGATAATCTTTTCAACTATTATCGTGAATTCGAAGACGGCGCAAATAATATTTCCTTCTAACAACAAAAGTATTTTCACGTGAATATTAATAAGAGAAATAAAACTTTGGTGTAAATTACGTCAGATTTCAAACGATACATTTAAAATGAATTATTTAAAAGAACTATCTTATAGCGCTGTTAAAAAATACCGGGAGACAATGACGCTGTTTACTTAATTCATTTTACATTAGCTTATTTTCAAATGTTTTACTATTTTTTTAATTAAATACGAAAACCACCATTGTATCTCTTAACAGCAGCAGATTTGGTCTTAAAAATCCCCAATCCAAGAAAAACGAATGGAAACCCGTTTACAGAGAGATCGCTACTGTTTTTTTTTAAATTTTAATTCAATATTTTTAAAGCCGATCAAATTAGCGTGCTTTTTGGATTTTGGTGTGCCTGAACGGGGGTTGGCGAGCGTAGCTCGTAGGGGGCAGAGCCCCCTAGTTTTATAAAAAAATAAACGGTCAAGTGCGAGTATTACTCGCGCACAGAGGGATCCGTACAATAATATATGAATTAGTAAGTGTATTATTAAAAAAATACCTTTGCTAACAGAATACTGAGACTTTGTAAAAACTATAGAACGTAGGGTTTGATATAGCTGTATAGTATACAGGTTGCAAAGGAAAGTCCCTTTAACCTGAAAATACTTGCGAACGGAGAGAACTACAGCTATACAAGTGAGGTAACGGTACAGTAAAGCGGCTACGCCCGACCTAATGCAAACGACAGCAGCACTCCTAGTGGCGAAATTTGGAAGATAGCCATTGCAAATCGAAAACGAAGAGAGGTGGAGCAAATTTTCCAAATAGAAAGTTTTAGAGCATCAATTAATTAGTACGAAACGACATTTGGTTCACACGGATAAGATAAATTGTCGCCTGGATACCCAAAAATGTCCGAAATCGATGAGTGACGACTCTACTTTGCCTATTCACATTCCGGAAATGTAGCAATGCACAATTGCAGATTGTGACGTTGTACTGTGCTGTAATGTCTGTAAAGATTCAATTTCTAATGCATTTAAAATTTTAGAATAACCTTTCAGGGCAGAAGAATTCTGTTCGTAAACTGATGAAATAATTGACTGACACCAGAATATTTAAACAAATTTCTCTGAAAACTAAAACCCGCTAATTTGCATTTTCATTACAAAAGCAAAATTTTATTAAAATATTCTTGGTGCCATTTGTCAGTTTTGGAATTAAAATTAGGTGGCTAGACCGTCTAACCACCGCCCTTGAAAGGGTTAAATCTATGTCGTCTTATTGAAGAGGCTTGCAATAGACGTTCCATGCTGAGAAATGTGCATGCAGAATTACTCTCATGATTACAAACGTGTATAGTGAAGAAATGGTGAACTTTTCGAACATACTCAATATTAAATTTTTATCACTGTGAGACAGTTTGTCTTTTGTGTGTGTGTGTGTGTGATGTTATCAAAATGTATTGAGATAAGTACGTATTTATAGCATAAATTGTGCGTATTTCTTCATACTTCTAATTATTCCATTCAAACTTTTACACAAAATGGAGTGCATCGATTTCGGACATTTTTGGGCAAACAGGCGAAGATTTATCTTATCCATGTAAACCAAATGTCGTATTCTATTAATTAATTGATGCTCTAAAACTTTCTAACTGGAAATTTTGCTTTATCTCTTTTCGTTTTCGATTTGCAGTGGCTATCTTTCAAATTTCGCCACTAGGGGACGCTGCTGTCGTTTTCATTAAATCGGGCTTAGTCGCTTTACTATACCGTCACCCCACTTGCATAACTGTAGCTCTCTCCGTTCACAAGTATTTTCAGGTTAAAGGGACTTTCCTTTGCATCCTGTATACTAGAAAAGTATAAATGGATATACAATGAAAGTTCAAAGATATGCAACCTAAATAATAGCAAATATAGCTATTCTGTATATTTGTTATTCTATATAGGTTTTTAGTTAACCTTTAAATACATAGTAGGCGTATTGAGAGAGCCACTCAATGGAAACTAGTCGCGAATCCCATAGTATTTATGTGATTAATTCTCATTAAATTAGTCTGTTTTTAACAATTTGACGTTTATTGCTTTTATACTGTTACTGAGAATTACTTTGCATAAATATATCCTTAAAATTTGTTATCTAGGCTTTAAAAGTCGATGGAGCATAGAGTACGCCGTCCCTGTCATTATGTAAGTCCAAACCGTCCGTGTCTTTAAGGGTTAATATTTCGTCTAATTACCGACGATTTTTTCCAAAATTCATGATCAACAATGCTTTTATACTTGTACTACGATAGGTGCCTCCAGCTCTGCTCAAAGCTTTTGCTGGAGCCCGTAAATCGAAATTTGAGTGTAAAGGAAAAATGCGATTTTCTCAAAAACTATATGACCTAGGGTAATCGCTATGATTTTCCTGCAAGGTTTAAATTAATGTCTACTACCTCTAACTTTTTCATAATTTTAGTTTCAACAGATTCGGAGTTAGATGGGGGGGAACATATTTTTGCACTACATTTTCCACCATAACTTCGAAAATATAGTACCTAAAATTAAATGAAATATATTTTTGATTTCTGCGTTACGAAAGCTTTCACGCGATACCCCACACGATATACAAAGAAAAGATTTTTTTTCAAGTAACTTAATTAGCCCCTCTACATTTTTCTGAAATATATTTATAGATATTTATTATTCTGTAAATATGTGGGTCAATAGTCTTTATTACTTTCCCGAATTTGAACAAGATCTTATAATGGTTCCGTTTTTACTTTTTAAGTACGGAACCCTAAAAAATAAAAAAATAAAATAATTTGTTTAGATCATGGGACGTCTGGAGAATTGAAATAATTCGCTTACTAAAGTTTTAGGATTAAGTTGGTTTTGGCGCAATAAATAAATCAGTAATTGCTTTTCACAGAATATATTTATTTTCAAAAACTACTCGCTATCATGGACGTATTCAAGTAGGTCCAAGGAAAGGTCACCCCCTCCCTCCTAAATACTAAGAGATGTACCGGTAGAAAGAAATTTAGGGAGGGACAAGATTTTTGAACAGTTGTGTCTGGGGTCAGCAGCGTAATCTGCTTTTCTAAAATGCAGAACATAAACATGAAATAGGCAAATTAAGAATATTTTGACAGAACTCCTCGTGCAAGAATTTTCTAAAGATATAAACATAAAAATATTTATAAAAATTCAACAATTAAGAAATAGTAATCGTTCAAAAATAAGTTTCAAACGACATTTTTGAAAATAGAGAACATTTTTTTTCTCAATGGGCTCTTTACCCACCTGAGCTTCCCCCCCCCACACACACACACACCGTTTGAGATATATTTGAAATATATGAACATCAAAAGAAGAAAATAATTAAAATTATCCTTTAAGAAGTGTTCAGAGGAGGGTGGGTTTCTCTGAAGTAAAATTCTTAGTAACATTTTCCCTTAACGTAAAATTATCCTATAGCCATTTATAAGAAAAAAAATCATTTATTTTTAATAATCAGACATAAAGAAAACATAATTGATTAAATTTCATGATACTGGGAGATAGAATGTTTCCCCGGTTCTTCCTACGTAATAACCACCAGGGGGCACTCTCAGTTGCGCATGCATTTTAGATGTCTTTTCCTTGAATGCACTTCGTTATTCAAACTGAAAGTTTGTTTTTATGTATGCGTATTTCGTTTTTTGCGATATTTGAAATTATGTGATTTTAATTCGTATCCACTTAGTTTATTTATGTATTGAATATATACATATGACTTGCGTGCTTGACACCCATTGTCTCTTATATATTGTCGTCGATATAAAGGTGGGATAGAGACAGAAGCAGACGATTACATCCGGGAACTCTACAAAGTGTGTGGCAAGGTGCGTGTGGAACGGACTTAGTGTTAATTTGTATCGATAATATTATTCGACTTCGTCTTGTCAAAACTGGTAAAAAAAAAAAAAAAAAAAAAAAAAAAAAAACCCCTCTTGTCTGGCAGGTTATGTTTTGAGGATGAAGCATTTCATTCTCTAAATATGGCTAGCCAGATGTATTAAAGGATTTCTTTCTAAAACGATGCAAGTCTTTGTTCCTCACTGTAATAGTTTTTAAAATTTCAAATCGATGAATTTTTCTTTTTTCTTGCAATAAGATTCAAGTAAGTGCCACAATTTTTCTTCTTAGTACTAAAACTAGTGTTTTTTATGATTTTCTAAATAGCACTGATCAATATCTTGCATAAAATGGTATTAGTTTTGAATCTGTTTGCAAAAAACCCGCTAATTCTAGAAGTATATATTTTTAAACTTATGACGTTGCCTTTTATCACAAATTATATATTTTAAATTCTCATATTTTTTCCCAAATTTAAAGTAATAATATCACATTTTAAGTTAAATTCATTCTCTTGTTTTCCATGGCAGTTCTTAGTTTCAATGGCTAATACTTATCTCACACTAAACGAACACAAGGGTATAAAGAAAAAAAAAAGCTTTGAAAGATTTCCTAATGCTTTCTTACTTCCTACCTAGGGATTACAATCCCGGGATCCCGCTCTATTTTTAATCCCGAAAATCCCGGGATTTTCGTGGTTGTCTTTCTTTTTAATAGAACAATATTCAACTGAAATCAAAAAATATATTTATAGAATTTTGCTTTTGAAATAAAAATAAATTAATTTTTATAAATTTATATATCATTGAAAAAGAATATATATATCAAGTATTTTTACATATACTTATAAGCGATTAAACATTTTAACGTGTAAATCTTTTGACCTGCAAACAGACGTCACAACTATTAGTTAGGAAAACGAAATCATTTGTTTATTTCGATTTCGCTGCATGTGTAGAAAATATGTTCGACTCCGTAAGTGATTTTCAAATTAGAATTTACTGATAAGAGTTTCTTTCTTTTCGTGCTTTTACATTTATTTTGCTATAAAGATGTCTAATGAAGAGGATTTTCTATCCTAGATTTGTAATCTTTAATTACGCGGTTATGAGAATAATGTAAAATTTAATTAGTCATAATAATTATTTTTAAATATTGTAAATATTAAGTCATTCCAAAACTTGTTTAACAGGAAATAAAAGGAAGTATGTGGAAGATGAAACATAGACTTATACGAAAAATACAAAAATGACAATTAAATGTTAAGATATATATTTAAGACCAAAGAGGTTTGGAAACTATAAGTTATTTTTTCTTCATGTTATTAATATAGAATATTTATTTATTTATTTTTATTGATAGTTGAATAGCTTTTGTGATTACCCTCTGATCTACATAAAAAATTGCCCATGTGGCAATATAATTTTTTTTAATTCAATTTTTAAATGATAAGGATTTTAATTTTTTTTTCAGAGAGGAGGGGATTTGTATGAAATTTTTGTAAAGCTGATATCTTAAATCTTGCAATGATTATAATTAAAGTTTTGAAGTTTTATAGTAAGACAAGATTAAAAACCCCAAATATATTTAACAAAATACAGAAGTAATTTTTTTCTCAATGTTATTAACGTAGAATATTTATTTTTTTATTCGTAGTTAAATAGCTGTTGTGATTATCATTTGATATATATGTAAAATTGCCTATGGGGCAACATAATTTTAAAAAATCTAATTTTTAAATTACATGAATTTTCATTTTTTTTTGGGGGGGGGGGTGGAACTTACTTGCAATTTTCGTACAGCTGATATTTTAAATGTTTTTCGACATTCAACCGAGTATATTAAATGTTTTGAACTTTTAGAGTGAGACAAGATTATCAAATATATATATACATATATTTATCCATGTACCTTAATAGCGGACACTGCGGGACCGCGGAATTTGTCCGATGATTGGAGATGTCTGTTTTTGTGAGGTAAAAATACACAAATATGTATGCTTTGCGGATTAAAAATGTATTCTCTAAATAAAGGTGTCCGCTATCCGGGAATGTCTATTAACCTCTACAACGAATAACCTTAAATACCTGACATCTCAATTTAGATAACCGTATTGCAGGGTTGCATTTTTTTTCAAAAGAACTTCTTGATTAAAGCATGGGCGTACTGGGCGGTGTCCCTAACCCCTATGATTTTAGTGCTCCCAAATTTAATATGCAATATTTGTAAAGCTTATATTTTAAGTCTGTTTCGAAAATGTACTGATTATAATCAATATTTTGAACTTTTAAAGTAAAATAAGATTAAAAACAAAATAAATAAAAAATATCTAATATTTAAATAAATATTTTTTGTTTTTAATTTTGTTCTACTCCTGAAGTTCAAAATATTGATTATAATCAATACAATGTCGTAAAAGATTTAAATTATCAGCTTAACGAAATTTTCAAACCAAAATTTGGAGCACCAAAAAAATCATGCTGTATGGGGGTGGAGGGGGCAGGACCACAGCCATATATTTTTCCAGGATTCAACGTGGTCAAACATGGCTACGTATGCTGCTTACAAAAAATGGATGCGATTCAGACGTTTGAAGTGTCTGAAAAAATTAAGACATTTTAAAATGTCTGAAAATTTAACACTTCGTTTCAGACACTGAAGTGCCTGAATTTCGGACATTTTAATTTACAGTGTGGGGTAAAAGTACGTATCCGTCTTGGGACAAAGATACGCACAAGTTTAGGATGCGGGGCATGCCCCATCGTTTTAGTGCAAAGCTTTCCACAATTACGTTGTGAAAAGCTTTATATTTTTCCTAAGTTAACATTCTATAAAATATAATAACTACTTAACAAGTTCACTGCTGCAAAAATTAAGAATTTTCAAATCTCTTCTTGAAAGTCGTTTGCCAACACAAATTCTGTAAGGTAAATTTCGCTTTACTAATACACTGAAATTTCTGCCAATAAATAAGGCAATTAAAAAAAATAATAATGGTGAGAAAGTAATAAATTAAAGCCACGAATATTAAAGCTACGAGTATACTCGCAGCGTGGCAGTCAACGTGTTAACTAATATAAGATAGTTAACTACCTTTTCCTTTTTCTAATTAAGTTTTTTTTTTAAATATAGAGCGTAGGTATCTACCTACTTACATTTAATAATCAATATTCTTGTTTCATGAAATGCTTTTGTTTTGGGTCTTAACCCTTAACTCGGTTAACGGTCTCGCAGACCGCTGCTATATTCAGTTTTCACAATTTAACTTGTAATTTTCAGTTTAACTATTGATGTTAGTTAAGTTTTGATTCGTTTGGAAACATAGTAGTGTCGCTAAAGACTTCTGAATGAGAGATTTTTCTTAAATAGGCCTTTATATAATGTTTAGCACAGAAACATTATCTTATGTGTCATTTAACCCTTTTATTTACTCTATGATCAAGCAGTCTGGGAGACAGCTCACAATATTTATGGTACAATTTTTGTCACAGCAGTTAAGGGTTAAATGCTTTTAGCGGTCATACAGACTGTTGTTCTTTTTTCGTTTTTCGCGGTTTAACTTTTAGTTTTCAGTTTAACTATAGATACTAATTGGAATTTACTATAGATTCTGGTTTAACTATTACATATTAATTTCTTCAGGTGTCCAGCACGAACGCTAGAGACTTCTGATTAGATGAATTTTAAGTGTAGTAATCAACAGTATCCTATGAGAGAGTCGACCCTTTTATTTATTCAGCGATCAAGGGGTCTCAGAGACCGCCCACTGTATTTATGCAACGATTTTTGTCACAGCAATTAGAAGTCAATTGCTGTTTGCTATCTCTCAGACCGCTGTTTTTACTTTTTCATGGTTTAAATTATAATTTTCAGTTTAACTATAAATACTAGTGAAATTTACTAATGTTTTTACATAACACATTCGTTTTAGTGAAATTAGGGCAAAACCCGCAGTAATGGGGCAAAAATACAAACTGCGTATATTTGCCCCACCACTGCATACTTTTACTCCAACCAACGGCGCGTAAATATGCAGAGCAGCGTTTTTTAAAAACTTTAATTTCTCACTAAATTATAGTTTGACAGAATGTAGGTTGATTGTGTCACTTACCTAAGGTTCTAATCTAATATTTTAATCACTGGTTATATAAGTTTAGACCAATGCGTCCGTTAAAAATCAAAGTTTAACGAAAGTGCGTTTCTTTTCCCCCACCTACTCTATATTTGCTAATAATGTTTACAGTAATCCCCATGCTTAAAAAAAAATACCTACTGTTTCGTGCGCATGAACGGCGATATTCTCAAGAATAGGGAAGAAAAATAAATTATTTCCGCAAAAAAAGAAAAAATAAATAAATATGTACTTGATATAACAACATGTATAATAATCGCTTATAAACAGATTAAGTTAAACAATGCTATAACAAGTGATAAAATACCTTTATTAAGATTGACGATCATTCCATCGCACAAACGGCGACCTTTTCAAAATCATTCACGATAGAAAATATTTTCACATAATTTAAAAACAATAACATAGTAAACAAGATGCATAATAAAAAAACATTGCAAACATAAGATAAAATTAAAATTAAATTAGCTATTTGCGAGCGTGGATTAATTTTCACATAATTTAAAAAACAATAACATGATAAACAATATCACGAGACAACATGCGTAATGAAAAACATTGCAAAACATTAAAAAAAAAATTAACTTGGCTATGTGCGAGCGTCGATTAATTTTTACTATTGTTACTAAAATTACATAGCATCTCTTTCCAAATTTTAGGTAAATCAAGGGATACTGAATTATTGCAAATATTCTCGTTGCGTAAAAATATCTCTATTGATTCCCGGATTGTGGATGGTAAATAAAATCTTGATGGATAAATTCACTTGCTATTTTTAAAGTCGAGCTGTAAAGATTCTAGCTACATAATCTGGCCAAAGCTCTGGTTCTTCTGTTGTATTTGATGTCTGCTATATGTTCTTAAATTCAAATTTTAAGTTTTCTTCTTGTCATACCTATATAAAACTGCTTTGTTCCATCTTCTTTGGTGAAAGGTATTTCATATACTCCTGATAACTGGTTTGACTCAATTGGATCTATTTTCTTGCATACTATATTTTTTAATTTCATGGAAGGTTTTGCGACTAGGGAGATGTTGAATTTATTGAGTTTATATTTTAAACGTTCGAAGAAACCCGGAAAATATTTAAAGTGGATAACATGGAATTTTGTGGATAGAAATTTCTTTTCTTCTTATTCTTCAAGCTCTTAAAATTAATTTTTCTATGGTGCTTTCTTTGTATGCATTGTTTCTTGCAATATCATATATTTTATTTATTTCGTTATTTAACTTCTCGGGGGTACAAACTGTGAATGCTCTATGAATAGAATGTCTAAATGCGGAAACTTTGTATGAAAAAGGTGCTTGAGCATTATGAGGAATAATGGATTTATTGGCTATGGGTTTTCTGTAAACAGTGCATTCTATTCCTTGGTGCGTCTTGTTTAATAATACATCTAAATACGGTAGCGTACCATTTTGTTCTATTTCCAGTGTAAATTTAATTTTAGAATCAAGGCTATTAATCTGGTTTAAAAAGTTATTCAGCAATGTATCTGTATGTTGCCATATGATGAAAATATCGTCTACGTATCTGATCCATGCATGGAAGATATAATCTAATTTGTATATATCCATTTGTATATACCCATATTTGTGTGTATGTACCTTATAAACAAACTTCACGAGATATCAGGCATCTCGAAAGCAGGTACTTAACTAGTGCTTCCCTCAGAGGGATTAGTCTGAGTAATGTTAGTGAAGACATCATACATTTAATAATAACTCGTGACAAGAATAGAAAATGAGATGCTATCTTTAATTGACAATACGCGGCTTGTCTGAAAAATATTCAACCTTTGTCCAAAAAATACATAAGTTCCCTGACAGGGTTGGTACCCTCATTCCTTTCGAGGTAGAACCCTTGCGAATCCACACATTTAGCCCATCGTTCTTTACACTGCAGAAAATACTTCCAGCAGGCTTTTTTTGGAATGGTGTTCAACTCCGCTGTCGCATTTTACATATGTCATATCTACTCTCAAAACAGGATCCTTTTAAAGGCACCTTGAATTTCGGAAGCAACTAGAACTAGCAAGGAGCCATGTCTGATGAGTATGGAATTAAGCGAACGACTGGAATTCCACATTTTACCAAGAAAGTCTTAATCGGGTTCGATGAAGGAGCTGGAGAATTGTGGAATCTTACGAATTGTTCCGCTTTCAGGATCACCAACTTTGACAAAATTTGATGCAGTACCTTTTTTAAACCCGTTCAGTCAACTTGAGAGAAATCAAAATCCGATATACATGTATAACAGGATCTCAATCGACGGAAGCAGGCAACGAGTGGCTCACTTGAATTCGTGGAAAAAACTGAGGCATGCGCATTAAGCAGTATCTTTCAAATGTGCACAGAATCACTACTGGTCACGGAAAAAAAAGTATTATACTTATCAAACAGACCTGCCACAAATTCAAATGATGAAAATGAGGAAATTGAAGGGTAGAAATACAAAATACTATAATAATTTAATCTACACTGTATACACTATATATATAATATACACTTTTAAAAAAACGGCAAAGTAAACCTACAAGACAGCTGTGCATTGATATAAAATTGGAATTGCCCAAGAGATTATTTTTATCTCTTGAAATGATGTAAAAAGCATAAACAGACATTCCGCAACAATTTGACTGCCTACCTCTAAATGAAAAAAAAATGATGTTTGAAGAGAATGAAGGAATTTTATTAGATGTATGGTCCATTCGAATAGTTAGTACTCTTGAATATATGTTTTCATGTATGCGATGAGGTTGTCGATAAGAGTTTAGGGAATTGTTTCTTAAAAATGTGATAAATCAAGGTCCCGAACACGTCAACAAAGGCATGCAATACGTTGTTCGCGTGTGTTACAGATATGCTCGATCGGATTTAAATGATGAGTGCATGCTGTCCTCTACACACACTGTATTGTTTTGTTTTCAAACATATTCTCGACAAGGTGAGTTGTATTACATGTTAGCATCATTAAATAAAACAAACCGGCATTAACTGCAGCATAAGTTATGACACGAGATCTGGGATATTTCGTCTGCATAACTGTTGATCTGTGAAAATGTTATTTCGAGTAATTTACAAATCCATATTTTCCCAACAAATCATGCAAGCAAAAATAGTCAATATAAACCCGATTAAAAAAATTTACCTGAATAAGTTACTATATAAAAAATCGTTTAATGACAATTGAGAAAATGACCTTATGATTAAATATCTAGACTAGTGAAGCTGAAAAAAAAAAATGCATATCTAATTTAAACAGACACTTTCCTCTATTAGGGGTTGTCGAGAGAGAGAAAAGCCCAGAGAAGTATCATTTTGACAAGTACTTTCGTGAAAACTATTCGCTGTTTCATACCGGCATTTATTCAATGTTAACACAACTTATTCAATGCTAGATAAGCATATACCGTTTTGTTTAATTTAATATGCATGTTTGGGGGTGGGATGTAGTTTTATTAAATATTTAAAGTTTCTATAATTAATAATGCAAACTATTGTAATTTAGAACGTTTTTTGTTCATTTCATCTTTTTTAATTTGGTATTTTTTAGAAACCATTCTTACAGAGTATTTACATCTTAAAAGTATACCATCCAAAATATTCAACCCGATAAAAAGTTTTTAGATCAGCAGTAGCACAGAAACAAAATTAAAATAGAAAGTTTTTCGTTCCTGCATCAATTTACATAGCGAAATTTTTAGAAATTGTTTCATTGCGAGTATTTACGTCTTAAATTCAACATTCATACAAATTTTTATCTTTAGTTCGTAAAAATTCCATGAACTTCGTTATTTAGATCATCTTTGAACTTTGTCCGCTTTATTTAGTCTTCTTAATTTCAATTTTTTTAGAATTCGTTCTAATGCGTGCATTGCTGTTTGAATTCTTTCTATAACGAGCATTTAGATCTTATAAGTTACTACAATGCCAAATTTTAAGTTTCTAGACCCAACAGTACCACAGAAATTGCAGATTAGTTCTTTTTTTATTTTGCATTCTTTTATTTTTTTTTTATTATTTTTTTTAAATTGACCACATTTACGACTTAAAAATAATAGCCATGTGAAATTTCAAAATTTCTTTCTCTAATAATTCCAAATAAATCGTGATTTAGAAAATTTTTCTAGAACGTTTTAAGTTTATTTCTAACTTTAAAATTTTGAACCTTGTAGAAAGCATTCATAACGAGTATTTACATCTTAAAAGTAACCACCGCACAAAATTTCAAATTTCTAGCTCAAACAATATCTTAGAATTCGCAATTTTAGAACTTTTCTGCACCTGCACCCATGAGGTTGTTGTACATATATAACATATAGTCTTTGTTGGAGCAGAGATGGTCACCATCCTTTTTTAACAATTATTTATTAAATCGGCTAGGTGGTTTTAGAGATTACATTCCACAAACACACAAACGTTAATACTTTATAATATTAGCATACACGTCAATAAAGAAGCCATTTAACTTTTATTATATAAAAACATAAAAAAATCATTTAATACGTGTAAGCAGATATTTTTATTAAAATACATATATAAACCAGTTTAATACTTCTTCAATTTTATTTTCATAGTCGTTTATATCATTTGGCAAAAACATCTCACTTTCTTAAACCCGATTTGGGTCGAACTTTTTATAAAAACAACCAAGGCCCATGTAAAAGCGAAGCATCGTAAAGGGTATTACATACATGGTATTGAGGCACTTAGCCGGATACAGGAGATAAATCGCTAACTTTCGTAATGCATTCTTTTCATTTCAAATACATAAATTAAATACATTATAAAAATACGACTTTGATTCATTTCTTTTAAAATATAAATAGATAAAAATAATAATAAGAGATAATAAGTCAGAACATTTTCTTGCAACATCAAAGAAATGTTTCTAAAGTACACATGCAAAAAAAGCTGCTTTTGGCAAAAAAAGAAAAAAAAATGCTCTTGTCTAAATTTTAACCCGGCTAAAAATAAAGTACCGTGCTTACTTCATAAGTTATAGGAATGTTCCGTAATCTAGTTTGCAATCAAAGTCGTATTTTCATATATATAATATATAAATATATATTTTCATATATATTTTCATATCTATTTCACATATAGTTAATTTCATTGTGGTAACTTTTTTTTTTTTTTTTTTTTTTTTTTTTTTTTTTTTTTTTTTTTTGTGTGTGTGTGTGTGGGGGGGGGGGGTGTGATAATATTTACATTTGAATTTAAACTTTTAAATTTTTCGTATTTATTTAGAATAAAATGCAATTTCTTTCTGCTTAGAGTAGGAGTACGATTTTGGAACAATTTTGAGCAATGAGCTAAGATAGCCTACAAGCTATCTTAGCTTGTAGGCTTTTTTGAAATACATATTTTTTATTAGGAAGTTTTTGGATCCTTGATAGAAAAAATACAAATAAACTTACTTTTTACACTTCGCCATCTTGAAAAATTAAAAATTTATAAACACCGAAAAAAGCCTTTTTTTCAGCAAATAAATAGCCACCTTGTGCTCTCATCTCTCATCAAGAAATAAAGACATTTATAAATAATTATTTCATACAATTTTCATGTTATAAAGGAGAAGAAAATTATACAAATTTATTAAAATTTGAAACGTACCAAAAATGGGACGCTAGGCACATATGGGCTAATGCAGTAATACTTTCTACACGAAGACAAATAAAATTTTTAGTATTTATTTAGAATAAAATGCCATTTTTTGTTCTTTGAATAAGAGTAGGATTATGGGACAGTTTTGAGCAAGAGCGTGGCTCGTTCTGCGCTGAAACTCGACCATTTAGACGAATATTTTTTAACATTTCTTTAAAACTGCACGTAATTTAAAAACATTTTCTGTTTAAATATACGAACCTGAATGCAGTACAAATTTCTAAACGAAGACATTTAAAGTTTTTACTATTTATTTAGAATAAAATGCGATTTCTTTGTGCTTAGAGTAGTAGTACGATATTGAGACAGTTTTGAGCAAAGGCGTGGCTCGTTATGCGCTGAAACTCCACCATACAGACGAATATTTTTTAACATTTCCTTTAAAATGTACACAATTTAAAAGCATTTTCTGTTTAAATACGCGAACCTGAATACAGTACAACTTTCTAAACGAAGACAAATAAAATTTTTAGTATTTATGTAGAATAAAATGCCTTTTCTTTGTGCTTTCAATAGGAGTAGTATTTTGGGACAGTTTTGAGCAAGGGAGTGGCTCATTATTCGCTAAAACTCGACCATAGAATATTTTATAACATTTCTTTAAAACTGTACACAATTTAAAAACATTTTCTATGTAAATGAGCGAACTTGAATGCCGAACAACTTTCTAAACGAAGAAAAATAAAATTTTTCGTCTTTATCTATACAAATAAAAGAACAAATCGCTCTGTGCATCTGTGTGACTGTGGGCGATAGCAAGCGAAAACTACCGCACGTAGAAGTCTGAAGATTCAGATGTGAGCACTCCAAGATAAGTCCTGATGCACCTGGGGCTCAGATTTTTAATTCTTCAAGGGCCGGCGCCCCTGGGCCCCTTTCAGTTTTTATGCAATAAAACGTTAATAACATTCCTCTTTTCTATCCGAACTTCTTCGTTTTTGGGGTGAATTACCTTTTCAGATTATGGCACATTCCTATAATTCACTTAAGAACGTGGCACCCTTGCAAGGGGCCCAGTACAGGGCCCATTGAACTTTTAGTGCACTAAAATGTTAAGAACATGCCTCTTTTCTAACCGATCTTCTTTGTTTTTGGGGTGAATTCTACTTTCAGATTCTGCCCCATTTCTACATTTCAGTTAAGACCCTGGTACCCTTGCAAAGGGCCCAGTACAGGGCCCCTTGAACTTTTAATGCCCTAAATTGTTAATAACAAGCTTATTTTCTATCCGATCTCCTTCGTTTTTGGGGTGAATTCTCCTTTCAGTTTTTTCCCCAATTCTACATTTCAGTTAAATATCTGGCCCACTTGCAAGGATCCCGGTACAGGGCTTCTT
>OZ010800.1:380124658-380219402 GCA_963932465.1 Maratus speciosus
CAAGTTTTAGTGCACTAAATTGTTAATAAATCGCATCCTTTTTATCCGATCTCTATTTCTGGGATACTTTCTCCATTTACTTATACTTCCGCATCTACATTACATTTAAGACCATTGGCCCTTCTAGGGTCCTGTAGGGCCCCTTAAATTTTTTGTGTGCCATGCGTTTTTCTCACCCTAATATTTTCTCACCTTCGCAATGCGTAGTTCTAAAGTTGAGTCTTGAACTCTTGAATTTAGACCAACACTCACATATATTTATTGGGGCCCGAGGGCCCATTTTACGCATTTCCCGAATTTTTTGCACATTTCTTTTAAATTATATTCTAATTATTAATTTGTACCCTATGCTTAATCTCAACTAATAGAAGATATAAAACGCTAAGTACTAAAACGTTGTAACTTGTTTTCATGTTAGGGCCTTTTCTCAACCATCAGTTGGCCCCCTTTGGGTCCGCTATTATAACTCCCATAAAAATAGTCCAATTCACTAACTTTTTTTTCTAACAATATATCTTAGGACCCCTTTTATAATTTCCTTAAAAATCATCTGGTTCATCTTCTTTAAAAATGATCCGAATTCCTTGCAGTTTTCTTTACCATAGTTCTAGCGTACTCAGATTACTTTAAAAACTAATAAAAAGTGTATTTTTACGAAACTGCATGCCACTTAAGTCCCTTTCCCCTTGGGGCCTTGTACAAGACCCCTTGAAGATTTTGCACAATAAATTATAATAAATTGCCTCCCTTAATTCGATCTTCATTTTTGGAACCATTTTCAATTTAGTTATTCTCCAGTTTCTATATTCCAGTTAAAATCCTGGGGCACCTTAGGCTACTGTAGGGCCCGATCCGGGGTCCCTTGAACTTTTTGTGTGCTATGCATTTTTTACACCCTAATTTTCTCACCTTCTCATTGCATGATTTTAAAATTGAGTCTTGGACTCTTCCCCTTAGACCAACACCCTCATATTTCTATTGGATCTCTAGGGACCCTTTTTTAGAATTTACCCCAATTTTTCGCATTTCTTTAAAATATTATTCTTATGATTATTTCATACCCTACGATTAATTTTGACTAATTGAACATCTAAAACGCTAAGTAATAAAACATTTAAACATATTTTCATGTTAGGGCCCTGCTCTCAAGTAATTGTTGGGCCCTTTCAGGCCCATTGTTATAGCTCCCTTAAAAATGTTCCGAATCAGGGACATTTTTTTCCTAAGAACTTCTTCAGTTCGGAAGCTACTACATGAACGACAAAAAAAATTTGCAGACTTCAGCTACCACCAATGTTGAATATTAATCGTCTTCATGGGGCCATTGTTGCAGCTTCTTTTAAAAACTATCCTATTCTATTGCAATTTTCTTTAACATAAATTTAGCGTCTTTCAGCTATTTTAAAATCCCTAAAAAATTCCTCATACCGAACTGTGTTCCAGGTAAGTCTCTGGCCAGCAGCGCCCAGTCTTTCTTTATACCTCAGCTACCACCTTTTTCGAAAATTAATCTCCTTTTTCAGCATTAACTTGCGTCTACTCACTACAGCCGTAAATTAATAATCGCGTTACTTTCAAGGTAACTTTAAATAAGGGATTTCATCCGTTTATTAAATATTGTGTTAATGCTAACAATGATTCATAAAATTTACAAGGTGAGGAGGTATCTCCCACCGCTTGGTGGCGCATTATTTCCTCGGTTTTAAGAACCCAATTTCAACGGCATTTGCTTCCTTCAACTTAGATTACAATTCGGCTACTTTCTGTTTTATGAAATTTTATCTTAGACTTTAGTTACCAAAATTTTCTAACATTAATGGCGCATTCTTTTTTTTTTGTTTCTGTGGGCTTGATTCCTACGAGGTTTGGCTCACTCAATTTGGTTATCGACTGTCTGCGGCACATGCGGGCACTTCCAGTAAATTCTGCCATATGTAGTGAGGATCATGATTACAGGTAAAGATCGGAAAGAAGTTAGATGGGAACACATTAGACACTGCGGAAGGCAATGGAGCCTCCGAAATTAGGTTCATTTAAAGAATTTCCAAAGATATAAAATCATACAAACTTAAGTTTTGTTTAAGGTTATTATTTACAAACCCCCGGTAACGCCGGGCGGGTCTGCTAGTTTAGAATAAAATACAATTTCTTTGTGCTTAGTGTAGGAGCACGATTTTGGGACAGTTTCGAGCAAGGGCGTGGCTCGTTATGCGCTGAAACTCGCTCATATAGACGAATATTTTTTAACATTTCTTTAAAACTGTACATAATTAAAAAAAACATTTTCTGTTTAAATGTGCGAACCTGAATGCAGTATATCTTTCTAAGCGAAGAAAAATTAAATTTTATCGTATTTATTTATAATAAAATGCCATTTCTTTGTGCTTTAAATAGGAGTAGGATTTTGGGACAGTTTTGAGCAAGGGCGTGGCTCGTTATGCGCTGAAACTCGACCATACAGACGAATATTTTTTAACATTTCCTTTAAACTGTACACAATTTAAAAGCATTTTCTGTTTCAATGTGCGAACCTGAATACAGTACAACTTACCAAACGAAGACAAATAAAGTTTTTAGTATTTATTTAGAATAAAATGCCAATTCTTTGTGCTTATTGTAGGAGTACGATTTTGGGACAGTTTTGAGCGAGGGCGTGGCTCGTTATGCGCTGAAAATCGACCATACAGACGAATATTTTTTAACAATTCCTTAAAACTGTACGCAATTTAAAAACATTTTCTGTTTAAATATGCGAACATGAATACAGTACAAGCTTCTAAACGAAGATAAATAATTTTTTTTGTATTTATTTAGAACAAAATACATTTTATTTGTGCTTAGCGTAGTATTACGATTCTGGGACAGTTTCGAGCAAGGACTTGGCTCGTTATTCTCTGAAACTCGACCATACAGACGAATATTTTTAACATTTCTTTAAAACTGTACACAATTTAAAAGTATTTTTTGTTTAAATGTGCGAAACTGAATGTAGTACAACTTTCTAAACGAAGACAAATTAAATTTTATCATATTTATTTAGAATAAAATGCCATTTCTTTGTGTTTTGAATAGTAGTTGGATTTTGGGACAGTTTTAAGCAAGGGCGTGGCTCGTTATGCGCTGAAACTCGACCAGAGAGACGAATATTTTTTAACATTTCTTTAAAACTGCACGGAATTTAAAAACATTTTCTGTTTAAATATTCGAACCTGAATGCAGTACAAATTTCTAAGCGAAGACAATTAAAGTTTTTAGTATTTATTTACAATAAAATGCGATTTCCTTGTGCTTAGATTAGGAGTACGATAATGGGACAGTTTTGAGCAAGGTCGTGGCTCCTTATGCGCTGAAACCCGACCATGCAGACGAATATTTTTTAACATTTCCTTTAAACTGTACACAATTTAAAAGCATTTTCTGTTTAAATGTGCGAACCTGAATACAGTACAACTTTCTAAGCGAAGACAAATAAAGTTTTCAGTATTTATTTAGAATAAAATGCCATTTCTTTGTGCTTATAATAGGTGTACGATTTTGTGACAGTTTTGAGCGAGGGCGTGACTCATTATGCGCTTAAACTCGACCATACTGACGAATATTTTTTAACATTTCCTTAAAATTGTACACAATTAAAAAACATTTTCTGTTTAAATGTGTGAAACTGAATGTAGTACAACTTTCTAAACGAAGACAAATTAAATTTTATCATATTTATTTAGAATAAAATGCCATTTCTTTGTGCTTTGAATAGGTGTAGTATTTTGGGACAGTTTTGAGCAAGTGCGTGGCTCATTATTTGCTGAAACTCGACCATAGAGAGGAATATTTTATAACATTTCTTTAAAACTGCACACAATTTAAAAACATTTTCTATTTAAATGCACGAACCTGAAGGCAGAACAACTTTCTAAACGAAGAAACATAAAATTTTTCGTCTTTATCTATCTATATTATAAAGGACAAACATATGTGTGCGTAACGCATACGTCATTTTGCGAATGGCAATACTTTGAAATTTGAAATGAAATTTTGGTTTTGCAATTTTCTCTACTGCAAATTTTTAAACTTCTAAACATCGCACATTTTTAATTTTTACACCGTCGTATGAGGAAAAAAATGCTCTTTTAATTTCAATTTGTTTGAAAGCTGTATCTCAATTTATTTTTGAGATATTAATTTTTTTTGAAGTATTTAATACCTTCTTTCTAATTGTGACAACAAAAGTACTTCATTTCTATTGAAAGTAAACGGAAATAGTCTAAAATTAGAGATTACTGTATCTTTTTGTTGCCATTTTCTCATAAAACCTGAAAGAAAATTTGAAATTAAAATATGGGTTATGTCAAGAATATTACCTGTTATTCCGTGATAATGACGTCATATGCATACACTGTTAAAAATTTGCAGCATTCTGGCAGGTCATTAGACGGTTTTTTCCGAAAACGGTTAGAGAACCGTAATTTTAACACTATTCTGACAATATTATTGGCCATTTTATGGTCAGAATATAGTTAAATTATGGTTATGAAATCGTTTTTTCAAAAAACGGTCGAATGACCTGCCAGAATGCTGCAAAATTTTTAACAGTGTACTTTTCTATAGACGAAGTTTAAGACAGGATTGCAAAAGTGGATTGCTTTAGCGGATTCAAATGACGTCATTTTATAAAAAAGCGTGTATTTTAATTCTTAAAACTGAATTATGTTTTGTAGAAGTGCGTCATTTTCAAAGCCCAAATGCTTTGAAATTCTTCACAGGTGAAAATGCTTCACTTAAAAAAAAAAAAAAATGGAATCGAAATAACACACTGATAAAACGCAATGTTTTACAAAAAATTGGAGTGTCTTTATAAAAGAGAGGTGACATGCAAATAACAGCGATTTATATTACAGAAATTCTCGCCTGAATGGATTTGCTTCGCCGATTTAGACAAGCAAACAAATAATTCGAGGTTTAAAATAACATCATTTTCCTGAAGTTTTTGTCCAAAATTCTCTCGAATAATAAAATTTTAATACTATTCTTTAGGACATTCTACTATAATTTCATCAAAATAACATAATTTGCTTAATTTAATTTTTCCTAATTTTATATAATCTATATATTTTAAACACAAGCCTGTTTTTTAGTCATCTGCCCTGATCTTTTTGCTGAACCAATTTTACTAATATATATATTTTTAAACTGAAAGCTGGATTTGTAGATGTGATCGCACTATCTTTTTTTTTCTATACCCACTGTTATATTTTAATTTTAAAAGCATTTTATGAAATTTCTCCAAAAAGGTGAAAATTAGATAGCTTTCATTATTGCAGACAAGAGAGAAATAATGAGGTATATTTAACATATTCATGCTATTTTCTGATAAAAATTCAAAATTGTTGATAAAAATTGTTGTATAGGATTTAGTGGTACAAAATCCTATTAGGAGCATAATATTATATTAGATGCATAATAACGGAAAATGACATACTGATTTTGAAAACACGCATTTTCCCTCATAAATTTTCTATATTGTTTTTCCTTCTGCATGTGTACTGATATTAAGTTTCAGTAAGACACTAGGCGAAATGCTTATTTAAGTGAAAATGAAGTCATATTTAAAAGAAAACGGTCATTTTCTTAGATAAAACTAAACATGCTGACACATGTGCGTCTAAAAATCATAAATTAAGGAAATTTTTACTCTCTCAAGTATGGAGTGCGTCTGTTCACATAAAAGATATTGCTGACGATCGTGACTTCAAGTTTTGAGTTAAAATGATTTTTAAATGATCAAACAAAATACATTTTTTTAAAAGGATGAATATGGATATGAGAAGTGCGTATGCAAATTTTGAGAAGGTGAAAATTGCTATTTTTCATTCCGGAATACCAAGCATAAGAGCCTCAATTGATAACCCCATGCTAATAACTGATCTTTATTACATTTTACTGATTAAGTATCTTTATTATAAAGTAAAAACGTATCTGTGCGTAACGCTGACGTCATTTTGCGAATGGCAACATTTCACGATCAAATTTCGGTCTTGAAATTTTCGCTACTGCAATTTTTTAATCTTCTGACATTCGTACATTTCCAATTTTCGTCGCATAGGGAAATAATTTACTTTCAAATGCAATTTGTTTAAAAACTGTACCTTAATTGACTGATGTATTATATTTTCTAAAATAATTTTTAAGCATGATTTTTAAAAAGTTTATCTTATCACGTGCCGGTTTCAATACTCAATAATAATAAATATTTTCACATAAAGCAACAAATATTGTTCAGCATTTGTTTGCTGACTATTTTTGCATAAGAAAATTAATATCTACTGTATAAACAAAGAAAAGAATAATATTAAAATACCCTCCAATCTAACATATTTGTGAAAGACAAATTAACAAAATTAATACTTATTTTATAAACAAATAAAATAATATTGAAAAAACACAAATCTAACATATTTGCAATCGTACAATTTAAATTTTTAGATCACCAAATAGGATTTTTTTTTCAAATGGAATTTGTTTGTATAGTTCGTCTCAGTTTACTGATCGTCTATGGTTTTAAAAACAATTTTAAAGCATGAAATATTTTTTAATTTATCTATATCGCGCGGACCGCGATTACGAAAGATTAATCAGTTTCACCCTTAAAACAAAATAAAGAATTCATCGTTTTCTTATGGCTAATACTCATTTAAAAAAAACTTCCCTATGAATAAATAAAATAATATAAAACACAAATTTAACAGACATGTAAAAACTCTGAAATTATCAGAATATAAAAGGATGCCGTAAGTAGCAAAATATTGGTCAAATAACTTATAGCATGGGACTAATAAGAAAATGCAGCATTTGATAAATTTCAAAAATTTATTTGATTGTATAATTCGTATTTTTCATATGAAAAATGTTTTTTTTTAATGTAAATGGGTAATCTAAGAAAAATTATTGCATATAAAACATTTTTAGTTTTCAATTGAAAAAAAATGTTTCTACCTATATTCTTTAACCCGGGAAGCCCGGGTACGATCCCCTAGTACTAATAAAAGAATAAATCACTCTGTGTATCTGTGTGTCTCTGTGCGATGACTAGCGAAAACTACCGCACGTAGAAAACTCAAGATTCAGATGTGACTAGTCCAAGATAGGTCCTGATACACCTGTGGCTCTGATTTTTAATTTTGTAAGGCCGGGGCACCTGGGCCCCTTTCAGTTTTTATTCAATAAAACGTTAATAACATTCCTCTTTTCTATCCGATCTTGTTCGTATCTCGATCGTTTCTTGGGTGAATTATCCTTTCAGTTTCTGTCACATTTCTACATTTCACTTAAGACCCTGGCACCCTGTCAAGGATCCCAGTACAGGGCCCCTTGAAGTTTTAGTGCACTAAATTATTAATAGCATGCCTCTTTTCTATCCAATCTTCTTCGTTTTGGGGGTGAATTCTCCTTTCAGTTTCTACCACATTTCTACATTTCAGTTAAAACCCTGGCCCCTTACAAGGGGCCCAAACAGGGCCCCTTCACATTTTAGTGCACTAAATTGTAAATAAATTGCTTCCTTCTTATCCGATCTTGATTTCTGCGAAACTTTCTCCATTTAGTTATACTCCCGTATCTACATTACATTTAAGACCATTGGCCCGTCTAGGGTCCTGTAGGGCCCGTTAAATTTTTTGTGTACCATGCGTTTTTCACAACCTAATTTTCTCACCTTCGCAATGCGTAGTTCTAAATTTGAGTCTTGAACTTTTCTCTTTAGACCAACACTCACATATATTTATTGGAGCCCGAGTGCCCATTTTAAGCATTTCTCCAAATTTTTGCATATTTCTTTTAAATTATATTCTAAAGATTTTTTTGTACCCTATGCTTAATCTGAACTAATCGAAGATCTAAAACGCTAAGTACTAAAACGTTGTAACATGTTTTCAAGATAGAGCCTTTTCCCAACTAACAGTTGGCCTCCTTTGGGCCCCCTATTATAACTCCCTTGTAAACAGTCCGATTCACTAGCTTTTTTTTCTAACAATATCTTAGGTTCTCCCTAATTTTCTTACCTTCGCAAAGCGTTATTTTAAAGTTGAATATTGTACTCTTCTCCTTAGACCAACACTCACATATATTTAATGCGACCTTAGGGCCTTTTTTAAGCATTTCCCTAAGTTTTTGCACATGTTTTTAAAATTATATTTTAATGATTAATTTGTACCCTATGCTAAATTTCAACTAATCGAAGATCTAAAACGCTAAGTACTAAAACGTTCTAACATGTTTTCATGTTACGCCATTTTCTCAACTATCAGTTGGCCCCTTTTGAGACCCCTTTTATAATTTCCTTAAAAATCATCTGGTTCATCTTCTTTAAAAATGATCCGAATTCCTTGCAATTTTCTTTACTATAGTTCTAGTGTACTCAGATTACTTTAAAAACTAATAAAAAGTGTTTTTTTACGAAACTACATGCCACTTAAGTCCCTTTCCTCTTGGGAACCGGTACAAGGCCCCTTGAAGATTTTGCACAATAAATTACTAATAAATTGCCTCTCTTAATCCGATCTTCATTTTTGGAAATATTTTTCCATTTAGTTATTCTCCAGTATCTATATTCCAGTTAAAATCCTGGGACAACTTAGGCTCCTGTAGAGCCCGATCCGTGGTCTCTTGAACTTTTTGTGTGATATGCATTTCTTACACCCTAATTTTCTCACCTTCTCATTGCATGATTTTAAAATTGAGTCTTGGACGCTTCCCCCTAGACCAGCACCCTCATATTTTTATTGGATCTCTAGGGACCCTTTTTAAGAATTTACCCAAATTTTTCACATTTCTTTAAAATATTATTCTTATGATTATTTCATACCATAAGATTAATTTTTACAACATCTTCGGTTCTCCATCTACTACATGAACGACAAAAAAAAATTTGAAGACTTTTTGAAGATTTCAAGACTACCACCAATTTTGAATATTAATCTTCTTCATGTGGCCTTTGTTGCAGCTTCTTTAAAAACTATCCTATTCTATTGCAATTTCTTTAACATAGTTTTAGCGTCTTCCAGCTACTTTAAAACCCCTAAAAAAAATTTTCATACCCAACTGTATTCCAGATAAGACTCTGGCCACCAGGCGCCGGTCTTTCTTTATACCTCAGCTACCACCTTTTTCGAAAATTAATCTCCTTATTCAGCATTAACTTGCGTCTACTCACAACAGCCGTAAATTAATAACAGCGTTACTTTAAAGGTAACTTTAGATAAGGGATTTCATCCGTTTATTAAATATTGTGTTAATGCTAACAGTGATTCATAAAATTTACAAGGTGAGGAGGCATCTTCCACCGCTTGGTGGCGCATTATTTCCTCGGGTTTAAGGGTCGAATTTCAACGGGATTTGCTTCCTTCAACTTAGATTACAATTCAGCTACTTTCTGTATTATGAAATTTTATCTTAGACTTTAGTTACCAACATTTTCTAACATTAATGGGGCATTCTTTTTTTTTTGTTTCTGTGGGCTTGATTCCTACGAGGTTCGGCTCACTCAACTTGGTTTTCTGTTGTCTCCGGCACGTGCGGGCACTTCCGGTAAATGCTGCCATATGTAGTCGGGATCTGGATTACAGGTTCGTTCGGAAAGAAGTTAAATGGGAACACATTTGACACTGCGGAAGGCAATGGAAGCTCCGAAATTAGGTTCATTTAAAAGAATTTCCAAAGATATAAAATCACACAAACTTAAGTTTTGTTTAAGGTTATTATTTACAAACCCCAGGTAACGCCAGGCGGGTCTGCTAGTTTAGAATGAAATACAATTTCTTTGTGCGTAGTGTAGGAGTATGATTTTGGGACAGTTTCGAACAAGGGGGTGGCTCGTTACCCGCTGAAACTCGCCCATACAGAATTAACATTTTTTAATATTTCCTTAAAACTGTACACAATTTAAAAACTTTTTCTGATTAAATGTGCGAACCAGAATACAGTACAACTTTCTAAACGAAGACAAATTAAATTTTATCGTATTTATCTGTAATAAAAGCAATTTATTTGTGCTTTGAATAGGAGTAGGATTTTGAGACGGTTTTGAGCAAGGGCGTGGCTCGTTATGCGCTGAAACTCGACCATACAGACGAAAATTTTTTATCATTTCTTTAAAACTGTACACAATTTAAAAATATTTTCTGTTTAAATGTGCGAACCTGAATGCAGTACATTTTTATAAACGAAGACAAATTAAATTTTATCATATTTATTTAGAATAAAATGCCATTTCTTTGTGTTTTGAATAGTAGTTGGATTTTGGGACAGTTTTAAGCAAGGGCGTGGCTCGTTATGCGATAAAACTCGACCAGACAGAAGAATATTTTTTAATATTTCTTTAAAACTGCACGTAATATAAAAACATTTTCTGTTTAAATATACGAACCTGAATGCACTACAAATTTCTAAACGAAGACACTTAAAGTTTTTAGTATTTATTTAGAATAAAATGCGACTTCTTTGTGCTTAGAGTAGGAGTACGATATTGGAACAGTTTTGAGCAAGGGCGTGGCTCGTTATGCGCTGAAACTCGACCATACAGTCGAATATTTTTTAACATTTCCATAAAACTGTACACAATTTATAAGCATTTTCTGTTTAAATGTGCGAACCTGAATACAGTGCAACTTACAAAACGAAGACAAAAAAAGTTTTTAGTATTTATTTAGAATAAAATGCCATTTCTTTGTGCTTTGAATAGGAGTATTATTTTGGGACAGTTTTGACCAAGGGCGTGGCTCATTATTCGCTGAAACTCGACCATAGAGAGGAATATTTTATAACATTTCTTTAAAACTGTACACAATTTAAAAACATTTTTTATTTAAATGCGCGAACCTGAATGCAGAACAACTTTCTAAACGAAGAAACATAAAATTTTTCGTCTTTATCTATACTAATAAAAGAATAAATCGCTTTGTGTATCTGTGTGTCTCTGTGCGATGGCTAGCGAAAACTACAGCACGTAGAAGTCTGAAGATTCAGATGTGATTAGTACAAGGTAGGTCCTGATACACCTGCGGCTCTAATTTTTAATTTTGTAAGGCCGGGGCACCTGGGCCCCTTTCAGATTTTATTCAATAAAACGTTTATAATATTCCTCTTTCATATGCGATCTTGTTCGTTTTTGGGGTGAATTATCCTTTCAGTTTCTGTCACAATTCTACATTTCACTTAAGACCCTGGAACCCTGTCAAGGGGCCCAGTACAGGGCCCCTTGAAGTTGTAGTGCACTAAATTGTTAATAACATGCCTCTTTTCTATCTCATCTTTTTCGTTTTTGGGGTGAATTCTCCTTTCAGTTTCTTCCCCATTTCTATATTGTAGTTAAAACACTGGCCCCCTTGCAAGGGGCCCGGTACAGGGCCCTTCAAGTTTTAGTGCACTAAATTAATAATAAATTGCTTCCTTTTTATCCGATCTTTATTTCTGGGATACTTTCTCCATTTAGTTATACTCCCGTATCTACATTACATTTAAGACCATTGGCCCGTCTAGGGTCCTGTAGGGCCCGTTAAATGTTTTGTGTGCCATGAGATTTTCACACCCTAATTTTCTCACCTTCGCAATGCGTAGTTCTAAATTTGACTCTTGAACTCTTCTCCTTAGATCAACACTCACATATATTTATTGGAGCCCGGGGGCCCATTTTAAGCATTTTCCCAATTTTTTGCACATTTCTTTTAAATTATATTCTAATGATTAATTTGTACCCTATGCTTAATCTGAACTAGTCGAAGATCTAAAACGCTATGTACTAAAACGTTGTAAAATGTTTTCATGTTAGGGCCTTTTCTCAACTATCATTTGCCCCCCTTTGGGCCCGCTATTATAACTAGCTTATAAATAGTCCGATTCACTAGCTTTTTCTTCTAACAATATCTTAGGTTCTCCCTAATTTTCTCCCCTTCGCAATGCGTTATTTTATAGTTGAGTATTAAACTCTTCTCCTTAGATCAACACTCACATATATTTATTGGGTCCTTAGGACCCTTTTATAAGCATTTCGCTAATTTTTTGCAAATTTCTTGAAAATTATATTCTAATGATTAATTCGTACCCTATGCTTAATCATAACCAATCGAAGATTTAAAACGGTAAGTACTAAAACGTTGTAACATGTTTTCATGTTAGGGCCTTTTCTCAACTATTAGTTGACCCCTTTTGGCCCCCCTATTATAATTCCCTTAAAAATAGTCCGATTCACTAGCTTTTTTGTCTAACAACATAGTAGGTCCACCAGCTATTACATGAACGACCAAAAAAATATTTCAGGCTTCAACTACTACCAATTTTGACCATAAATCGTCTTTTTAGGGCCCTTGGTGCATCTTCTTTTAAAATGATCCGAATTTCTTGCAATTTTCTTTACCATAGTTCTAGCGTACCCAGATATTTTAAAAACTACTAAAAAGTGTTTTTTTACGAAACTACATGCCACGTAAATCCCTTTCCCCTTGGGACCCTGTACAAGGCACCTTGAAGAATTTGCACAATTAATTACTAATAAATTGCCTCTCTTAATCCGGTCTTCATTTTTGGAAGCATTTTTCCATTTAATTATTCTCCAGTTTATATATTTCTGTTAAAATCCTGGGGCACCTTAGGCTCCTGTAGCGCCCGATCTGGGTCCCTTGAACTTTTTGTGTGCTATGCATTTCTTACACCCTAATTTTTTCACCTTCTCATTGCATGATTTTAAAATTGAGTCTTGGACTCTTCCCCCTAGACCAACACCTTTATATATTTTTTGGATCTCTATAGAACCTTTTTAAGAATTTACCCAAATTTTTCGCATTTCCTTAAAATATTATTCTTATGATTACTTCATACCCTATGATTAATTTTGACTAATTGAAGATCTAAAACGCTAAGTACTAAAGCATTTAAACATGTTTTCATGTTGAGCCCTGCTCTCAACTAACAGTTGGGCCCTTTCAGGCCCATTGTTATAGCTCCCTTAAAAATGTTCCGAATCACGGATTTTTTTTCCTAACAACTTCTTCGGATCCGAAGGTACTACATGAACGTCATAAATAAAATTTGCAGACTTCAGCTACCACCAATTTTGAATATTTTTCGTCTTCATGGGGCGTTTGTTGCAGCTTCTTTAAACAAGTGGGTAAGTGTGATCATACATCGCACAAAGGGTTTCGTTTAATATTCCTTTCAAAACACTTTCTTTCAAAACGTCCAGTACATTTATCGCCATGGAATACCTTCTAAATTTTGGCAAACACATCCTAAACTATGTTAAAGTTTCAAACATATTCGCCTTGTTATATTTCCTAATTTTGTTCGCCCCCCCCAATAAAAAATGCTACGATATATCAAATGACGGGTATCTGCCAAATTTAGAAAAGTGCCCCCCTTGGGGGGGGAGTGGGCAGATGGTCACCATGATTTTTGACGCGGCCTGATTTTAAAAATTTATGTTATGTTTTATAAGCCATATTAAAGTTTCAAACAGATCGTCCAGTTATATTTCCTAATTTTGTTCGCGCACCTCCATCAACCCCCCCCCCCCTCCTCGAAATGCGACGCGCCCTTCTTCTTTATAATTTATTATCGTGTGTTATAAAGTATCTTAAAGTTTAAAACAGATTGAATTGTTAGATTTCCTACTTTAAATGAAATCGCGGTCTGTTAATTCCACACTCCACCACCAGGGAGCGCACTGTATTATTAACAAAAGCGTATCTGAACGAAACTCCTTTATACAACCCATTAGTAGATATGTTACTCGAGGGGGTGGCGGTCTTCAGCAAGAATTTAAGATAATTGTTGAAATTACTATTCGGAAATAGTGGTAATTTAACTTTTGACATATTTATATTTAATAAGTATAAGTAGCATGTATCTGAGGACTCCATCAAAAAACGCACCTGAAACGGTATGAAACAAAAAAGAAATATTTTGCCCCTCCCCCTCTCCCCACCTTCCCGAAATTTCACGCGCCATTTTTTATAAACTTTTTCTAATGTGTTATAAACTATCGTAAAATTTCAAACAGATCGCCTTGTTATATTTCTTAATTTTAACAAAAATGTTAGTTCCACATTCCACCACCAGGGAGCGCACTCTATTCTTAATAAAACTGTATCGGAAGGAAACTCCGTTAAACAACCTATAAGTAGATATGTTACTCGAGGTGGTGGCGGTCTTAATAAGAAATTAAGATATTTGCTGAAATTACTATTAGGAAATAGTGGTAACTAAACTTTAGACAATTTTATATTAAATAAGTAGCATATATCTCAGGACTCCCTCAAAAAGTCACCTAAAGCGGTCAGAAACGCTAATTTTTTAAATAGAAATCTAGCGCCCCCCCCCCCTCCCCGGAATTTCGCGTGTCATTCTTTCTTACGCTTTATCTTATGTGTTATAAAATATCGTAAAGTTTCAAACAGATCGACTTGTTAGACTTCCTAATTTTAACAAAATCGCGTTATGTTAGTTCCACATTCCACCACCAGGGAATGCACTCTATTCTTAACAAAAGCATATCTGAACGAAACTCCTTTACGCAATCTTTCCGTAGATAGATGGGTCGGGATGGTGGCGGTCTTAAACAAGAATTTAAAATATTTGCTGCGGTAACAAACGCTAAGATTTTAAAAAATAATTCTAGCTCCCCCCTCCCCCTCGCTCCTCGAAATATCACACTCCATTCTTTTTTACACTTTTTTCTATGTGTTATGAACTATCTTAAAGTTTCAAACAGACTGAGTGGCGGTCTTAACCAATAATTCAAAATATTTCCTAAAATTACTATTAGAAAATAGTGGTATGAAGTAAACTTTCTGATGATGAATGAGTTATACTTATCTCATATCGCTGTTCAAAAAGCCCAGGCAAATTATTAGATTTCCTAATTTAAGTTAATTCGTGGTTAAATAAGCGTCTCTTCATTTTAATCGATGCATTTGATAGGAATAAACTGATTAATTAAATAATAATTAATATTTCAGCTTGTAATTAAGATAGGACTTAGATATGGGTATCAATGAAATCAGCGAGAAATTTGACATCGGGATGCCAAAAAATTTAATCAAAAAATTTAATATTTAAAAAGTTAAAATTTCGTATTAAAATATGCTATTATGGAAAACCGCAGCGTCGCCATGTCTACCTGCTTTCCCGCCGAATTGAAATCTTTTTATTTCCTTGTCTTTCCAATTAAAGAAATTAAATTTTTATCGATCGATTTTTAGTGGATATTTTAACTTATACAGATCGCAGAAATGTGAACTTT
Source organism: Maratus speciosus (assembly GCA_963932465.1). Classification (NCBI taxonomy): domain Eukaryota; kingdom Metazoa; phylum Arthropoda; class Arachnida; order Araneae; family Salticidae; genus Maratus; species Maratus speciosus. The sequence goes on from OZ010800.1 coordinate 380,139,942, forward strand.
ATACCAAATGAAAGTAGATTTTTTTCTGCGTCTGTCTATTCCATTTACAAATTTCTCGCACCAATATTTTCTGATATATGATTTCGCTTTAAAATCTCCACTTCATTTTTCGGCTTAATTTCCTCCGTGGAAACCCTGCATTCGGCTAATTTTACTGGTAACCCTTAGGAGAAACACGGATGATTTCGAGAAAGTCCGTTTGAATTTGCGTTAAAAAGGTGGATTGGTTAATCTTAGAAGTTAATTAGCCCGTAATTCGGTTAATTACCAATTTTTTCAAAATTTTATGATTTGTTGTTTGATGTGAGGTGTTCAGCTATAAGTACCCAAAATTTCAAGTCTCTAACATGTATAGTTTCTGAGAACGGGCTCTGTGACGGACAGACAGACAGACAGACAGACAGACAGAGGAGCGAGACGAATAGGGTTTCGTGAGATGAACGAAACCCTAAAAACTATCCTATTCTATTGCAATTTTCTTTAACATAGTTTTAGCGTCTTCCAGCAACTTTAAAACCCATAAAAAAATTTCTCATACCCAACAGTATTCCAGTTAAGACTCTGGCCCCCAGGGCTCGGTCTTTCTTTAAACCTCAGCTACCACCTTTTTCGAAAATTAATCTCCTTTTTCAGCATTATGTTGCGTCTGCTCACTAAAGCCGTAAATTAATAATCGCGTTATTTTAAAGGTAACTTTAGATAAGGGATTTCATCCGTTTATTAAATATTGTGTTAATGCTAACCGTGATTCATAAAATTTACAAGGTGAGGAGGCATCTTCCACCACTTGGTGGCGCATTATTTCCTTGGGTTTAATAGCCCAATTTCAACGGGATTTGCTTCCTTCAACTTAGATTACAATTCGGCTACTTTCTGTATTATGAAATTTTATCTTAGACTTTAGTTACCAAAATATTCTAACATTAATGGCGCATTCTTTTTTTTGTTGTTGTTTCTGTGGGCTTGATTCCTACGTGGTTTGGCTCACGCAACTTGATTTTCGATTGTCTCCGGCACGTGCGGGCACTGCCGCTAAATGCTGCCATATGTAATGGGGATCTGGATTACAGGTTCGATCGGAAAGAAGTTAAATGGGAACACATTAGACACTGCGGAAGGCAATGGAACCACCGAAATTACGTTCATTTAAAAAAAATTCCAAAGATATAAAATAAACGAACTTAAGTTTTGTTTAAGGTTATTATTTACTAACTCCAGGTAACGACAGGCGGGTCTGCTAGTTTAGAATGAAATACAATTTCTTTGTGCGTAGTGTAGGAGTTATGATTTTGGGAGAGTTTCGAGCAACGGCGTGGATCGTTATGCGCTGAAACTCGCCCATACAGACGAATATTTTTTAATATTTCCTTAAAACTGTACACAATTTAAAAACATTTTCTGTATAAATGTGCGAACCAGAATACAGTACAACTTTCTAAACGAAGACGAATTAAATTTTATCGTATTTATTTATAACAAAAGCAATTTATTTGTGCTTTGAATAGCAGTAGGATTTATGGACAGATATAGCAAGGGCGTGGCTCGTTATGCGCTGAAACTCCACCATACAGACGAATATTTTTTTATCATTTCTGTAAAACTGTACACAATTTAAAAATATTTTCTGTTTAAATGTGCGAACCCGAATGCAGTATATTTTTATAAACAAAGACAAATTTTATCGTAATTATTTATAACAAAAGCAATTTCTTTGTGCTTTGAATAGGAGTAGGATTTTGGGACAGTTCAGCGCAAGGGCGTGGCTCGTTAAGCGCTGTAACTCGTCCATACAGACGAATGTTTTTTAACATTTCTTTAAAACTGTACATAATTTAAAAATATTTTCTATTTAAATGCGCGAACCTGAATGCAGAAAAACTTTCTAAACGAAGACAAATAAAGTTTTTTGTATTTATTTATAATAAAATGCCATTACTTTGTGCTTTTAGTAGGACTACGATTTTGCGACCGTTTTGAGCAAGGGCGTGGCTCGTTATGCGCTGAAACTCGACCATACAGACGAATATTTTTAACATTTCTTTAAAACTGTACACAATTTATAAGCATTTTCTGCAGAAATACGCGAAACTGAATGTAGTACAACTTTCTAAACGAAGACAAATTAAATTTTATCATATTTATTTAGAATAAAATGCCATTTCTTTCTGTTTAGAATAGTAGTTGGATTTTGGGACAGTTTTGAGCAAGGGCGTGGCTCGTTATGCGCTAAAACTCGACTAGAGAGACGAATATTTTTTAACATTTCTTTAAAACTGCACGTAATATAAAAACATTTTCTGTTTAAATATACGAATCTGAATGCACTACAAATTTCTAAACGAAGACAATTAAAGTTTTTAGTATTTATTTTGAATAAAATGCGATTTCTTTGTGCTTAGAGTAGGAGTAGGATATTGGGACAGTTTTGAGCAAGGGCGTGGCTCGTTATGCGCTGAAATTCGACCATACAGACGAATATTTTTTAACATTTCCTTTAAACTGTACACAATTTATAAGCATTTTCTGCATAAATACGCGAAACTGAATGTTGTACAACTTTCTAAGCGAAGTCAAATTAAATTTTATCATATTTATTTAGAATAAAATGCCATTTCTTTCTGTTTTGAATAGAAGTTGGATTTTGGGACACTTTTGAGCGAGGGCGTAGCTCGTTATGCGCTAAAACTCGACCAGAGAGACGAATATTTTTTAACGTTTCTTTAAAACTGCACGTAATATAAAAACATTTTCTGTTTAAATATACGAATCTGAATGCACTACCAATTTCTAAACGAAGACAATTAAAGTTTTTAGTATTTATTTAGAATAAAATGCGATTTCTTTGTGCTTAGAGTAGGAGTAGGATATTGGAACAGTTTTGAGCAAGGGCGTGGCTCGTTATGCGCTGAAACTCGACCATACAGACGAATATTTTTAACATTTCCTTTAAACTGTACACAATTTAATAGCATTTTCTGTTTAAATGTGCGAACCTGAATACAGTACAACTTTCTAAGCGAAGACAAATAAAGTTTTCAGTATTTATTTAGAATAAAATGCCATTTCTTTGTGCTTATAATAGGTGTACGATTTTGTGACAGTTTTGAGCAAGGGCGTGGCTCATTATTCGCTGAAACTCGACCATAGAGAGGAATATTTTATAACATTTCTTTAAAACTGTACACAATTTAAAAACATTTTCTATTTAAATGCGCGAACCTGAATGCAAAACAACTTTCTAAACGAAGAAACATAAAATTTTTCGTCTTTATCTATACTAATAAAAGAATAAATCGCTTTGTGTATCTGTGTGTCTCTGTGCGATGGCTAGCGAAAACTACAGCACGTAGAAGTCTGAAGATTCAGATGTGATTAGTACAAGGTAGGTCCTGATACACCTGCGGCTCTAATTTTTCATTTTGTAAGGCCGGGGCACCTGGGCCCCTTTCAGTTTTTATTCAATAAAACGTTAATAATATTCCACTTTCATATGCGATCTTGCTCGTTTTTGGGGTGAATTATGCTTTCAGTTTCTGTCACAATTCTACATTTCACTTAAGACCCTGGCACCCTGTCAAGGGGCCCAGTACAGGGCCCCTTGAAGTTTTAGTGCACTAAATTGTTAATAACATGCCTCTTTTCTATCTCATCTTTTTCGTTTTTTGGGTGAATTCTCCTTTCGGTTTCTTCCCCATTTCTATATTGTAGTTAAAACCCTGACCCCCTTGCAAGGGGCCCGGTACAGGGCCCTTCAAGTTTTAGTGCACTAAATTAATAATAAATTGCTTCCTTTTTATCCGATCTTTATTTCTGGGATACTTTCTCCATTTAGTTATACTCCCGTATCTACATTACATTTAAGACCATTGGCCCGTCTAGGGTCCTGTAGGGCCCGTTGAATGTTTTGTGTGCCATGAGATTTTCACACCCTAATTTTCTCACCTTCGCAATGCGTAGTTCTAAATTTGACTCTTGAACTCTTCTCCTTAGATCAACACTCACATATATTTATTGGAGCCCGGGGGCCCATTTTAAGCATTCCCCCAATTTTTTGCACATTTCTTTTAAATTATATTCTAATGATTAATTTGTACCCTATGCTTAATCTGAACTAGTCGAAGATCTAAAACGCTATGTACTAAAACGTTGTAAAATGTTTTCATGTTAGGGCCTTTTCTCAACTATCATTTGCCCCCCTTTGGGCCCGCTATTATAACTAGCTTATAAATAGTCCGATTCACTAGCTTTTTCTTCTAACAATATCTTAGGTTCTCCCTAATTTTCTCCCCTTCGCAATGCGTTATTTTAAAGTTGAGTATTAAACTCTTCTCCTTAGATCAACACTCACATATATTTATTGGGGCCTTAGGACCCTTTTATAAGCATTTCGCTAATTTTTTGCAAATTTCTTGAAAATTATATTCTAATGATTAATTCGTACCCTATGCTTAATCATAACCAATCGAAGATTTAAAACGGTAAGTACTAAAACGTTGTAACATGTTTTCATGTTAGGGCCTTTTCTCAACTATTAGTTGACCCCTTTTGGGCCCCCTATTATAATTCCCTTAAAAATAGTCCGATTCACTAGCTTTTTTTTCTAACAACATAGTAGGTCCACCAGCTATTACATGAACGACTAAAAAAATATTTCAGGCTTCAACTACTACCAATTTTGACTATAAATCGTCTTTTTAGGGCCCTTGGTGCATCTTCTTTTAAAATGATCCGAATTTCTTGCAATTTTCTTTACCATAGTTCTAGCGTACCCAGATATTTTAAAAACTACTAAAAAGTGTTTTTTTACGAAACTACATGCCACGTAAATCCCTTTCCCCTTGGGACCCTGTACAAAGCACCTTGAAGAATTTGCACAATTAATTACTAATAAATTGCCTCTCTTAATCCGGTCTTCATTTTTGGAAGCATTTTTCCATTTAATTATTCTCCAGTTTATATATTTCTGTTAAAATCCTGGGGCAACTTAGGCTCCTGTAGCGCCCGATCCGGGGTCCCTTGAACTTTTTGTGTGCTATGCATTTCTTACACCCTAATTTTTTCACCTTCTCATTTCATGATTTTAAAATTGAGTCTTGGACTCTTCCCCCTAGACCAACACCTTTATATATTTATTGGATCTCTATAGAACCTTTTTAAGAATTTACCCAAATTTTTCGCATTTCCTTAAAATATTATTCTTATGATTACTTCATACCCCATGATTAATTTTGACTAATTGAAGATCTAAAACGCTAAGTACTAAAGCATTTAAACATGTTTTCATGTTGAGCCCTGCTCTCAACTAACAGTTGGGCCCTTTCAGGCCCATTGTTATAGCTCCCTTAAAAATGTTCCGAATCACGGATTTTTTTTCCTAACAACTTCTTCGGATCCGAAGCTACTACATGAACGTCATAAATAAAATTTGCAGACTTCAGCTACCACCAATTTTGAATATTTTTCGTCTTCATGGGGCGTTTGTTGCAGCTTCTTTAAACAAGTGGGTAAGTGTGATCATACATCGCACAAAGGGTTTCGTTTAATATTCCTTTCAAAACACTTTCTTTCAAAACGTCCAGTACATTTATCGCCATGGAATACCTTCTAAATTTTGGCAAACACATCCTAAACTATGTTAAAGTTTCAAACATATTCGCCTTGTTATATTTCCTAATTTTGTTCGCCCCCCCCCCCCCAATAAAAAATGCTACGATATATCAAATGACGGGTATCTGCCAAATTTAGAAATGTGCCCCCCTTGGGGGGGAGTGGGCAGATGGTCACCATGATTTTGACGCGGCCTGATTTAAAAAATTTATGTTATGTTTTATAAGCCATATTAGGCAGCCTAAGAGAGACTGCTGAGGGCCGGCTAGGCCTGCCCCTTAGAGCTTAACGTCTCTCCCGGTATGTTCCCCGACACGTTGGGGCTCGTTAGTGAGTACAGCCCTGTCCGGCCGTATGCAGACGGTTGGTTGTCGGTTGTATTTATGTCGGCCAATTATCTGCACGTGGGATATGGGCCCTAATGGGGGGGAGTGCCTTCCGTGGAGGTCTTTCTAAGGGAACCTAATCCGTATTAACGCTTGGAGAACCAAGGTTCGAAGAAAACCACGAAAACTCCGAAAGATTAGGCCGACGGGCGCGATTGGGATCGAACCCAGCACCTCCCGTCTACCAGCTTCGAGAGCAGAACCTCTCGGCCACTGGTGGGGCCCCGTATGCAGACGGAGAAACACAAAATGCTCAAGGGGCGACGCTCACCCGCTAAGGGCGTCTATGCACCACCGACCACGGAACCCAGAATTTATTTTAAAAAGAACAAAGTGGGATTACAAAAATTAGACGAATGCCTTCCCGCCAGGAAAACGCCTACTCGCGACAGAGGGCGGGAGTATGAGAACATTTAAAGTAAAAATAAAATAAAATAAATAATAATAATAATAATAATAATAAACATCACTGATCCTGGCCGCCGGGGTAGGAACCCCTCTCGCGACAAGGGGCGGCAGGAAGGGAAAAGAATGGAATGCGTGGCACAAGTAAAATGGCACGAGCAAATACTCAAGCGTCCATTGGAGATGTAATGATTTGCGTGGCACAAATAAGATGACACTAGCAAATGCTCAGCGTCCATTGGAGATGTAATGCTTTGTGTGGCACAAGTAAGATGGCACGAGCAGATACTCAAGCGTCCATTGGAGATGTATCTCTTGATAGAATGGTCAGAAGCACGAGCAGAGGCTCTTGCGATCGTAGGAAACCACACATTGATGAGTAGAAGAATTTGCGGGAGCCTACAAAGAGGACTGGATTCTGGTGCTGTTTGAAGATTGATATGGTGGCAGTGAGACTGGATAAGCAGAACCAGGGCTTAAGTTAAGTTTGTTAAGTATGTAAGGAAATTGTGAATGTGTTTTAATTTGTTGAGTAGGAGGGTGCGGGAAAGGACGTTTTGGAGCCAGTTGACTGGCAGTATGTCTGGACGCCAAACAGATCTTCCAGTTATATTTCCTAATTTTGTTCGCGCACCTCCATCAACCCCCCCCCCTCCTCGAAATGCGACGCGCCCTTCTTCTTTATAATTTATTATCGTGTGTTATAAAGTATCTTAAAGTTTAAAACAGATTGAATTGTTAGATTTCCTACTTTAAATGAAATCGCGGTCTGTTAATTCCACACTCCACCACCAGGGAGCGCACTGTATTATTAACAAAAGCGTATCTGAACGAAACTCCTTTATACAACCCATTAGTAGATATGTTACTCGAGGGGGTGGCGGTCTTCAGCAAGAATTTAAGATAATTGTTGAAATTACTATTCGGAAATAGTGGTAATTTAACTTTTGACATATTTATATTTAATAAGTATAAGTAGCATGTATCTGAGGACTCCATCAAAAAACGCACCTGAAACGGTATGAAACAAAAAAGAAATATTTTGCCCCTCCCCCTCTCCCCACCTTCCCGAAATTTCACGCGCCATTTTTTATAAACTTTTTCTAATGTGTTATAAACTATCGTAAAATTTCAAACAGATCGCCTTGTTATATTTCTTAATTTTAACAAAAATGTTAGTTCCACATTCCACCACCAGGGAGCGCACTCTATTCTTAATAAAACTGTATCGGAAGGAAACTCCGTTAAACAACCTATAAGTAGATATGTTACTCGAGGTGGTGGCGGTCTTAATAAGAAATTAAGATATTTGCTGAAATTACTATTAGGAAATAGTGGTAACTAAACTTTAGACAATTTTATATTAAATAAGTAGCATATATCTCAGGACTCCCTCAAAAAGTCACCTAAAGCGGTCAGAAACGCTAATTTTTTAAATAGAAATCTAGCGCCCCCCCCCCTCCCCGGAATTTCGCGTGTCATTCTTTCTTACGCTTTATCTTATGTGTTATAAAATATCGTAAAGTTTCAAACAGATCGACTTGTTAGACTTCCTAATTTTAACAAAATCGCGTTATGTTAGTTCCACATTCCACCACCAGGGAATGCACTCTATTCTTAACAAAAGCATATCTGAACGAAACTCCTTTACGCAATCTTTCCGTAGATAGATGGGTCGGGATGGTGGCGGTCTTAAACAAGAATTTAAAATATTTGCTGCGGTAACAAACGCTAAGATTTTAAAAAATAATTCTAGCTCCCCCCTCCCCCTCGCTCCTCGAAATATCACACTCCATTCTTTTTTACACTTTTTTCTATGTGTTATGAACTATCTTAAAGTTTCAAACAGACTGAGTGGCGGTCTTAACCAATAATTCAAAATATTTCCTAAAATTACTATTAGAAAATAGTGGTATGAAGTAAACTTTCTGATGATGAATGAGTTATACTTATCTCATATCGCTGTTCAAAAAGCCCAGGCAAATTATTAGATTTCCTAATTTAAGTTAATTCGTGGTTAAATAAGCGTCTCTTCATTTTAATCGATGCATTTGATAGGAATAAACTGATTAATTAAATAATAATTAATATTTCAGCTTGTAATTAAGATAGGACTTAGATATGGGTATCAATGAAATCAGCGAGAAATTTGACATCGGGATGCCAAAAAATTTAATCAAAAAATTTAATATTTAAAAAGATAAAATTTCGTATTAAAATATGCTATTATGGAAAACCGCAGCGTCGTCATGTCTACCTGCTTTCCCGCCGAATTGAAATCTTTTTATTTCCTTGTCTTTCCAATTAAAGAAATTAAATTTTTATCGATCGATTTTTAGTGGATATTTTAACTTATACAGATCGCAGAAATGTGAACTTTATACCAAATGAAAGTAGATTTTTTTCTGCGTCTGTCTATTCCATTTACAAATTTCTCGCACCAATATTTTCTGATATACGATTTCGCTTTAAAATCTCCACTTCATTTTTCGGCTTAATTTCCTCCGTGGTAACCCTGCATTCGGCTGATTTTACTGGTAACCCTTAGGAGAAACACGGATGATTTCGAGAAAGTCCGTTTGAATTTGCGTTAAAAAGGTGGATTGGTTAATTTTAGAAGTTAATTAGCCCGTAATTCGGTTAATTACCAATTTTTTCAAAATTTTATGATTTGTTGTTTGATGTGAGGTGTTCAGCTATAAGTACCCAAAATTTCAAGTCTCTAACATGTATAGTTTCTGAGAACGGGCTCTGTGACGGACAGACAGACAGACAGAGGAGCGAGACGAACAGGGTTTCGTGAGATGAACGAAACCCTAAAAACTATCCTATTCTATTGCAATTTTCTTTAACATAGTTTTAGCGTCTTCCAGCAACTTTAAAACCCATAAAAAAATTTCTCATACCCAACAGTATTCCAGTTAAGACTCTGGCCCCCAGGGCTCGGTCTTTCTTTAAACCTCAGCTACCACCTTTTTCGAAAATTAATCTCCTTTTTCAGCATTATGTTGCGTCTGCTCACTAAAGCCGTAAATTAATAATCGCGTTATTTTAAAGGTAACTTTAGATAAGGGATTTCATCCGTTTATTAAATATTGTGTTAATGCTAACCGTGATTCATAAAATTTACAAGGTGAGGAGGCATCTTCCACCACTTGGTGGCGCATTATTTCCTTGGGTTTAATAGCCCAATTTCAACGGGATTTGCTTCCTTCAACTTAGATTACAATTCGGCTACTTTCTGTATTATGAAATTTTATCTTAGACTTTAGTTACCAAAATATTCTAACATTAATGGCGCATTCTTTTTTTTGTTGTTGTTTCTGTGGGCTTGATTCCTACGTGGTTTGGCTCACGCAACTTGATTTTCGATTGTCTCCGGCACGTGCGGGCACTGCCGCTAAATGCTGCCATATGTAGTGGGGATCTGGATTACAGGTTCGATCGGAAAGAAGTTAAATGGGAACACATTAGACACTGCGGAAGGCAATGGAACCACCGAAATTACGTTCATTAAAAAAAAATTCCAAAGATATAAAATAAACGAACTTAAGTTTTGTTTAAGGTTATTATTTACTAACTCCAGGTAACGACGGGCGGGTCTGCTAGTTTAGAATGAAATACAATTTCTTTGTGCGTAGTGTAGGAGTATGATTTTGGGAGAGTTTCGAGCAACGGCGTGGATCGTTATGCGCTGAAACTCGCCCATACAGACGAATATTTTTTAATATTTCCTTAAAATTGTACACAATTTAAAAACATTTTCTGTATAAATGTGCGAACCAGAATACAGTACAACTTTCTAAACGAAGACAAATTAAATTTTATCGTATTTATTTATAACAAAAGCAATTTATTTGTGCTTTGAATAGCAGTAGGATTTATGGACAGATATAGCAAGGGCGTGGCTCGTTATGCGCTGAAACTCGACCATACAGACGAATATTTTTTTATCATTTCTGTAAAACTGTACACAATTTAAAAATATTTTCTGTTTAAATCTGCGAACCCGAATGCAGTATATTTTTATAAACAAAGACAAATTTTATCGTAATTATTTATAACAAAAGCAATTTCTTTGTGCTTTGAATAGGAGTAGGATTTTGGGACAGTTCAGCGCAAGGGCGTGGCTCGTTATGCGCTGTAACTCGTCCATACAGACGAATGTTTTTTAACATTTCTTTAAAACTGTACATAATTTAAAAATATTTTCTATTTAAATGCGCGAACCTGAATGCAGAAAAACTTTCTAAACGAAGACAAATAAAGTTTTTTGTATTTATTTATAATAAAATGCCATTACTTTGTGCTTTTAGTAGGACTACGATTTTGCGACCGTTTTGAGCAAGGGCGTGGCTCGTTATGCGCTGAAACTCGACGATACAGACGAATATTTTTAACATTTCTTTAAAACTGTACACAATTTATAAGCATTTTCTGCAGAAATACGCGAAACTGAATGTAGTACAACTTTCTAAACGAAGACAAATTAAATTTTATCATATTTATTTAGAATAAAATGCCATTTCTTTCTGTTTAGAATAGTAGTTGGATTTTGGGACAGTTTTGAGCAAGGGCGTGGCTCGTTATGCGCTAAAACTCGACTAGAGAGACGAATATTTTTTAACATTTCTTTAAAACTGCACGTAATATAAAAACATTTTCTGTTTAAATATACGAATCTGAATGCACTACAAATTTCTAAACGAAGACAATTAAAGTTTTTAGTATTTATTTTGAATAAAATGCGATTTCTTTGTGCTTAGAGTAGGAGTAGGATATTGGGACAGTTTTGAGCAAGGGCGTGGCTCATTATGCGCTGAAATTCGACCATACAGACGAATATTTTTTAACATTTCCTTTAAACTGTAAACAATTTATAAGCATTTTCTGCATAAATACGCGAAACTGAATGTTGTACAACTTTCTAAACGAAGTCAAATAAAATTTTATCATATTTATTTAGAATAAAATGCCATTTCGTTCTGTTTTGAATAGAAGTTGGATTTTGGGACACTTTTGAGCGAGGGCGTGGCACGTTATGCGCTAAAACTCGACCAGAGAGACGAATATTTTTTAACATTTCTTTAAAACTGCACGTAATATAAAAACATTTTCTGTTTAAATATACGAATCTGAATGCACTACCAATTTCTAATCGAAGACAATTAAAGTTTTTAGTATTTATTTAGAATAAAATGCGATTTCTTTGTGCTTAGAGTAACAGTAGGATATTGGAACAGTTTTGAGCAAGGGCGTGGCTCGTTATGCGCTGAAACTCGACCATACAGACGAATATTTTTTAACATTTCCTTTAAACTGTACACAATTTAATAGCATTTTCTGTTTAAATGTGCGAACCTGAATACAGTGCAACTTACAAAACGAAGACAAAAAAAGTTTTTAGTATTTTTTAGAATAAAATGCCATTTCTTTGTGCTTTGAATAGGAGTATTATTTTGGGACAGTTTTGAGCAAGGGCGTGGCTCATTATTCGCTGAAACTCGACCATAGAGAGGAATATTTTATAACATTTCTTTAAAACTGTACACAATTTAAAAACATTTTCTATTTAAATGCGCGAACCTGAATGCAAAACAACTTTCTAAACGAAGAAACATAAAATTTTTCGTCTTTATCTATACTAATAAAAGAATAAATCGCTTTGTGTATCTGTGTGTCTCTGTGCGATGGCTAGCGAAAACTACAGCACGGAGAAGTCTGAAGATTCAGATGTGATTAGTACAAGATAGGTCCTGATACACCTGCGGCTCTAATTTTTAATTTTGTAAGGGCCGGGGCACCTGGGCCCCTTTCAGTTTTTATTCAATAAAACGTTAATAACATTCCTCTTTCCTATCCGATCTTGTTCGTTTTTGGGGTGAATTGTCCTTTCAGTTTCTGTCACATTTCTACATTTCACTTAAGACCCTGGCACCCTGTCAAGGGGCCCAGTACAGGGCCCCTTGAAGTTTTAGTGCACTAAATTGTTAACAACATGCCTCTTTTCTATCCAATCTTCTTCGTTTTTGGGTAAATACTCCTTTCAGTTTCTGTCACATTTGTACATTTCACTTAAACCCTGGCACCCATGCAAGGGGGCCAGTACAGGGCCCCTTGAACTTTTAGTGCACTAAATTGTTAATAACATGCCTCTTTTCTAACCGATCTTCTTAGTTTTTGGGGTGAATTCTACTTTCAGATTCTGCCCCGTTTCTAAATTTCAGTTAAGTCCCTGGCACCCTTGTAAGGGGCCCGGTACAGGGCCCCTTGAAGTTTTAGTGCACTAAATTGTTAATAAATTGCTTCCTTTTTATCCGATCTTTATTTCTGGGATACTTTCTCCATTTAGTTATACTCCCGTATCTACATTACATTTAAGACCATTGGCCCGTCTAGGTTCCTGTAGGGTACGTTAAATGTTTTGTGTGCCATGAGTTTTTCACACCCTAATTTTCTCACCTTCGCAATGCGTAGTTCTAAATTTGAGTCTTGAACTCTTCTCCTTAGATGAACACTCACATATATTTATTGGAGCCCGGGGGCCCATTTTAAGCATTTCCCCAATTTTTTGCACATTTCTTTTAAATTATATTCTAATGATTAATTTGTACCCTATGCTTAATCTGAACTAATCAAAGATCTGAAACGCTAAGTACTAAAACGTTGTAAAATGTTTTCATGTTAGGGCCTTTTCTCAACTATCATTTGCCCCCCTTTGGGACCCCTATTATAACTCCCTTATAAATAGTCCGATTCACTAGCTTTTTCTTCTAACAATATCTTAGGTTCTCCCTAATTTTCTCCCCTTCGCAATGCGTTATTTTAAAGTTGAGTATTAAACTCTTCTCCTTAGACCAACACTCACATATATTTATTGGGGCCTTAGGACCCTTTTATAAGCATTTCCCTAATTTTTTGAACATTTTTTAAAAATTATTTTCCAATGATTAATTCGTACCCTATGCTTAATCTCAACCAATCGAAGATTTAAAACGGTAAGTACTAAAACGTTGTAACGTGTTTTCATGTTAGGGCCTTTTCTCAACTATCAGTTGGCCCCTTTTGGGCCCCCTATTATAATTCCCTTAAAAATAGTCCGATTCACTAGCTTTTTTTTCTAACAACATCGTAGGTCCTCCAGCTATTACATGAACGACCAAAAAAATATTTCAGGCTTCAACTACTACCAATTTTGACTATAAATCGTCTTTTTAGGGCCCTTGGTGCATCTTCTTTTAAAATGATCCGAATTTCTTGCAATTTTCTTTACCATAGTTCTAGCATACTCAGATACTTTAAAAACTACTAAAAAGTGTTTTTTTACGAAACTACATGCCACGTAAATCCCTTTCCCCTTGGGACCCTGTACAAGGCACCCTGAAGAAATTGCCCAATTAATTACTAATAAATTGCCTCTCTTAATCCGATCTTCATTTTTGGAACCATTTTTTCATTTAATTATTCTCCGGTTTATATATTCCAGTTAATATCCTGGGGCAACTTAGGCTCCTATAGTGCCCGATCCGGGGTCCCTTGAACTTTTTGTGTGCTATGCATTTCTTACACCCTAATTTTTTCACCTTCTCATTGCATGATTTTAAAATTGAGTCTTAGACTCTTCCCCCTAGACCAACACCTTCATATATTTATGGAACTTTCATATTATTATGAAACCTTTTTAAGAATTTACCCAAATTTTTCGCATTTCTTTAAAATATTATTCTTATGATTACTTCATACCCTATGATTAATTTTGACTAATTGAAGATCTAAAACGCTAAGTACTAAAGCATTTAAACATGTTTTCTTGTTAGGGCCCTGCTCTCAACTAACAGCTGGACCCATTCCGGCCCGTTGTTATAGCTCCCTTAAAAATGTTCCGAATCACGGATTTTTTTTTTCCTAACAACATCTTCGGATCTGAAGCTACTACATGAACGTCGAAAGAAATTTGCAGACTTCAGCTACCACCAATTTTGAATATTAATCGTCCTCATGGGGCCTTTGTTGCAGCTTCTTTAAAAAACTATCCTATTATATTGCAATTTTCTTTAACATAGTTTTAGCGTCTTCCAGCTGCTTTAAAACCCCTAAAAAATTTTCTTATACCCAACTACATTCCAGATAAGACCCTTGCCGAAAGCGCCTGTTCATTCTTTATACCTCAGCTACCACCTTTTTCGAACATCAATCTCCTTTTTCAGCATTATTTTGCGTCTACGCACTACAGCCGTAAATTAATAATCGCGATATTTTAAAGGTAACTTTAGGTAAGGGATTTCATCCGTTTATTAAATATTGTGTTAATGCTAACCGAGATTCATAAAATTTACAAGGTGTGGAGGTTCTTCCACCGCTTGGTGGCGCATTATTTCCTTGGGTTCAAGGGCCCAATTTCAACGGGATTTGCTTCCTTCTACTTAGATTAAAATTCGGCTACTTTCTGTAATATGAAATTTTATCTTAGACATTAGTTACCATAATATTCTAACATTAATGGCGCATTCTTTTTTTTTTTGTTTCTGTGGGCTTGATTCCTACGACGTTTGGCTCACTCAAATTGATTTTCGATTGTCTCCGGCACGTGCGGGCACTTCCGGTAAATGGTGCCATATGTAGTGGGGATCTGGGTTACAGGTTCGTTCGGAAAGAAGTTAAATGGGAACACATTAGACACTGCGAAAAGCAATGGAACCTCCGAAATTAGGTTCATTTAAAAGAATTTCCAAAGATAGAAAATTATACAAAGTTAAGTTTTGTTTAAGGTTATTATTTACAAACCCCAGGTAACGCCGGGCGGGTCTGCTAGTTTAGAATAAAATACAATTTCTTTGTGCTTAGTGTAAAAGTAGGATTTTGGGACAGTTTTGAGAAAGGGCGTGGCTCGTTATGCGCTGAAACTCGACCATGCAGAAGAATATTTTTTTATCATTTCTTTAAAACTGTACACAATTTAAAAACATTTTCTGTTTAAATGTGCGAACCTGAATGCAGTACATTTTTATAAACAAAGACAAGTTAAATTTTATCGTATTTATTTATAACAAAAGCAATTTCTTTGTGCTTTGTATAGCAGTAGTATTTTGGGACAGTTTTGAGCGAGGGCGTGGCTCGTTATGCGCTGAAACTCGTCCATACAGACCAATATTTTTTAACATTTCTATAAAACTGTACACAATTTAAAAAGATTTTCTATTTAAATGCGCGAACCTGAATGCAGAACAACTTTATAAACGAAGACAAATAAAGTTTTTAGTAATTATTTAGAATAAAATGGCATTACTTTGTGCTTATAGAAGGAGTACGATTTTTGGACAGTTTTGAGCGAGGGCGTGGCTCGTTATGCGCTGAAACTCGACCATACAGACGAATATTTTTAACATTTCTTTAAAGTTGTTCACAATTTCTAAGAATTTTCTGCATAAATACGTGAAACTGAATGTAGTGCAACTATCTAAACGAACACAAATTAAATTTTATCATATTTATTCAGAATAAAATGCCATTTCTTTGTGTTTTGAATTGTAGTTGGATTTTGGAACAGTTTTGAGGAAGGGCGTTTCTCGTTATGCGCTAAAACTGCACCAGAGAGACGAATATTTTTTAACATTTCTTTAAAACTGCACGTAATATAAAAGAAATTTCTGCTTAAATATACGAACCTGAAGGCAGTAAAAATTTCTAAACGAAAACAATTAAAGTTTTTAGTATTTATTTAGCATAAAATGCGATTTCTTTGTACTTAGAGTAGGAGTACGATATTGGGACAGTTTTGAGCAAGGGCGTGGCTCGTTATGCGATGAAACTCGACCATACAGACGAATATTTTTTTAACATTTCCTTTAAACTGTACACAATTTGAAAGAATTTTCTGTTTAAATGTGTGAACCTGAAAACAGTACAATTTTCTAAACGAAGACAAATAAAATTTTTAGTATTTATTTGGAATAAAATGCCATTTCTTTGTGCTTTAAATAGGAGTAGGAATTTGGGAGAGTTTTTGAGCAATGGCGTGACTCATTATTCGCTGAAACTCGAGCATAGAGAGGAATATTTTTTAACATTTCTTTAAAAATGTACACAATTTAAAAACATTTTCTATTTAAATGCGCGAACCTGAATGCAGAACATCTTTCTAAACGAAGAAAAATAAAATTTTTCGTCTTTATCTATGCTAATAAAAGAATAAATCGCTCTGTGTGTCTGTGGGCGATGGCTAGCGAAAGCTACCGACACGTAGAAGTCTGAAAATTCAGATGTGATTAGTCCAAGACAGGTCCTGATACACCTATGGCTCTTATTTTTAATTTTTTAAATGCCGGGGCCCCTGGGCCCCTATTAGTTTCTATGCACTAAAACGTTATTAACATGCCTCTTTTCAATCCGATCTTCTTCGTTTTTGGGGTGAATTATCTTTTCAGTTTCTGCCACATTTCTACATTTCACTTAAGACCATGGCACCCTTGCAAGTGGCCCAGTACAAGGCCCCTTGAACTTTTATTGCACTAAATTGTTAATAACATGCCTCTTTTCTAACCGATCTTCTTAGTTTTTGGGGTGAATTCTCCTTTAAATTCTGCCCCATTTCTACATTTTAGTTAACAACCTAGCACTCTGTCAAGGGGCCCAGTAAAGGGCCCCTTGAAGTTTTAGTGCACTAAATTGTTAATAACATGCCTATTTTCTATCCCATCTTCTTCGTTTTTGGGGTGAATTCTCCTTTCAGTTTCTGCCCCATTTCTACATTTCAGTTAAGAACCTGACACCCTTGCTAGGGTCCCGGGCAGGGAACCTTGAAGTTTTAGTGCACTAAATTGTTAATAACATGCCTGTTTTCTATCCGATGTTTTTTTTTGTTTTGGGGGTGAAATCTCCTTTCAGTTTCTACCCCATTTCTACATTTCAGTTAAAAGACTGGCCCCCCTTGCAAGGGGGCCGGTACAGGGCCCCTTCAAGTTTTAGTGCACTAAATTCTTAATAAATTGCATCCTTTTTATCCGGTTTTCATTTTTGGGATACTTTGTCCATTTAGTTATACTCCCATATCTACATTACAGTTAAGACCATGGGCCTATCTATTGTCCTGTAGGGCCCCTTAAATTTTTTGTGTGTCATGCGTTTTTCACACCCTAATTTTCTCACCTTCGCAATGCGTAGTTCTAAAGATGAGTCTCTAGCTCTTCTCCTTAGCCCAATACTCACATATATTTATCAGGGCCCTAGGGACCTTTTTTAAAGCATTTCCCTAATTTAATGCACATTTCTTTTAAATTATATTCTAATGATTAAGACTTACCCTATGCTTAATCTCAACTAATCGAAGATCTAAAACGCTAAGTACTAAAACGTTGTAACATGTTTTCATGTTAGGGCCTTTTCACAACTGTCAGTTGTCCCCTTTTGTGCCTCCTATTATAATTCCCTTAAAAATAGTCCGAATCATTAGCTTTTTTTTCTAACCCAATACTCACATATATTTATCAGGGCCCTAGGGACCTTTTTTAAAACATTTCCCTAATTTAATGCACATTTCTTTTAAATTATATTCTAATGATTAAGACTTACCCTATGCTTAATCTCAACTAATCGAAGATCTAAAACACTAAGTACTAAAACGTTGTAACATGTTTTCATGTTAGGGCCTTTTCACAACTGTCAGTTGTCCCCTCTTGTGCCTCCTGTTATAATTCCCTTAAAAATAGTCCGAATCATTAGCTTTTTTTTCTAGCCCAATACTCACATATATTTATCAGGGCCCTAGGGACCTTTATTAAAACATTTCCCTAATTTAATGCACATTTCTTTTAAATTATATTCTAATGATTAAGACTTACCCTATGCTTAATCTCAACTAATCGAAGATCTAAAACGCTAAGCACTAAAACGTTGTAACATGTTTTCATGTTAGGGCCTTTTCACAACTGTCATTTGGCCCCTTTTGGGCCTCCTATTATAATTCCCTTAAAAATAGTCCGATTCATTAGCTTTTTTTTCTAACAACATCTTAGGTTCTCGAGCTATTACATGAACGACAAAAAAAAATATTTCAGGCTTCAACTACCACCAATTTTGAATATAAATCGTCTTCTTAGGGCGCTTGGTACATTTTCTTTAAAAATGAACCGATTTCCTAGCCATTTTCCTGTCCATAGTTCTAGCGTACTTAGATTACATAAAAAACTACTAAAAAGTCTATTTATACCAAACTACATGCTACTTAAGTCCCTTTCCCCTTGGGGCCCGGTACAAGGCCCCATGAAGATTTTGCACAATAAAATATTAAAAAATTACCTCTCTTAATCCGATCTTCATTTTTGGAACCATTTTTCCATTTAGTTATTCTCCAGTTTCTATATTACAGTTAAAATCCTGGGGCACCTTAGGCTCCTGTTCGGCCCGATCCGAGGTCTCTTGAACTTTTTGTGTGCTATGCATTTTTTACACCCTAATTTTCTCACCTTCTCATTGCATGATTTTAAAATTGAGTCTTAGACTCTTCCCCCTAGACCAACACCCTCATATTTTTAATGGAGCCCTAGGGCCCCTTTTTAAGAATTTGCCCCAATTTTTCGCATTTCTTCAAAATAATATTCTTATGATTATTTCATAGCCTATGATTAATTTTGACTAATTGAACATCTAAAACGCTAAGTACTAAAACATTTAAACATATTTTCATGTTAGGCCCTGCTCTCAACAGTTCTGCTAACAGTTGGGCCCTTTTCGACCCATTGTTATAGCTCACGTAAAAATGGTCCGAATCACCAACTTTTTTTCCCTAACAATTTCTTCGGTTCTCCAGCAACTACGTGAACGACAAAAAAAAAAAAAAATTGCAGACTTCAGCTACCACCAATTTTGAATATTAATCGTCTTCATGGGGCCTTTGTTGCAGCTTTTTTAAAAACTATCCCATTCTATTGCAATTTTCTTTAACATAGATTTAGCGTCTTCCAGCTACTATAAACCACCTAAAAATTTTTCTTATACCCAACTACATTCCAGATAAGACCCTTGCCGAAAGCGCCTGTTCATTCTTTATACCTCAGCTACCACCTTTTTCGAACATCAATCTCCTTTTTCAGCATTAACTTACGTATACTCACTACAGCCGTAAATTAAAAATCGCGTTACTTTAAAGTTAACTTTAGATAAGGGATTTCATCCGTTTATTAAATATTGCGTTAATGCTAACAGTGGTTCATAAAATTTACAAGGTGAGGAGGCATCTTCCACCGCTTGGTGGCGCAATATTTCCTCGGGTTTAAGGGTCGAATTTCAACGGGATTTGCTTCCTTCAACTTAGATTACAATTCAGCTACTTTCTGTATTATGAAATTTTATCTTAGACATTAGTTACAAACATTTTCTAACATTAATTGGGCATTCTTTTTTTTTTGTTTCTGTGGGCTTGATTCCTACGAGGTTTGGCTCACTCAACTTGGTTTTCTGTTGTCTCCGGCACGTGCGGGCACTTCCGGTAAATGCTGCCATATGTAGTCGGGATCTGAATTACAGGTTCGTTCGGAAAGAAGTTAGATGGGAACACATTAGACACTGCAGAAGGCAATGGAGCTTCCGAAATTAGGGTCATTTAAAGGAATTTCCAAAGATATAAAATAACAAACTTAAGTTTTGTTTAAGGTTATTATTTACAAACCCCGGGTAACGCCGGCGGGTCTGCTATTTTAGAATAAAATACAATTTCTTTGTGTTTAGTGTAGGAGTACGATTTTGGGACTGTTTCGAGCAAGAGTGTGGCTCGTTATGCGCTGAAACTCGCCCATAGAGACGAATATTTTTTAACATTTCTTTTAACTGTACGTAATTTAAGAACATTTTCTGTTTATATATACGAACCTGAATGCAGTACAACTTTCTAAACGAAGACAAATAAAATACTATTGTATTCATTTATAATAAAATGCCATTTCTTTGTTCTTTGAATAGGAGTAGGATTTGAACAGTTTTGAGCAAGGGCGTGGCTCGTTATGCGCTGAAACTCAGCCATACTGACGAATATTTTTTATCATCTCTTTAAAACTGTACACAATTTAAAAATATTTTCTATTTAAATGCGCGAACCTGAATGCAGAACAACTTTCTAAACTAAGACAAATAAAGTTTTTTGTATTTATTTATAATAAAATGCCATTACTTTGTGCTTTTAGTAGGACTACGATTTTGCGACCATCTTGAGCAAGGGCGTGGCTCGTTATGCGCTGAAACTCGACGATACAGACGAATATTTGTAACATTTCTTTAAAACTGTACACAATTTATAAGCATTTTCTGCAGAAATACGCGAAACTGAATGTAGTACAACTTTCTAAACGAAGACAAATTAAATTTTATCATATTTATTTAGAATAAAATGCCATTTCTTTCTTTTTTTAATAGTAGTTGGATTTTGGGACAGTTTTGAGCAAGGGCGTGGCTCGTTATGCGCTAAATCTCGAGCAGAGAGACGAATATTTTTTAACATTTCTTTAAAACTGCACGTAATATAAAAACATTTTCTGTTTAAATATACGGACCTGAATGCACTACAAATTTCTAAACGAAGACAATTAAAGTTTTTAGTATTTATTTAGAATAAAATGCGAATTCTTTGTGCTTAGAGTAGGAGTAGGATATTGGGACAGTTTTGAGCAAGGGCGTGGCTCGTTATGCGCTGAAACTTGACTATACAGACGAATATTTTTTAGCATTTCCTTTAAACTGTACACAATTTATAAGCATTTTCTGCATAAATACGCGAAACTGAATGTAGTACAACTTTCTAAACGAAGACAAATTAAATTTTATCATATTTATTTAGAATAAAATGCCATTTCTTTCTGTTTTGAATAGTAGTTGGATTTTGGGACAGATTTGAGCAAGAGCGTGGCTCGTTATGCGCTAAAACTCGCCCAGAGAGACGAATATTTTTTAACATTTCTTTAAAACTGCACGTAATATAAAAACATTTTCTGTTTAAATATAGGAATCTGAATGCACTACAAATTTCTAAACGAAGACAATTAAAGTTTTTAGTATTTATTTTGAATAAAATGCGATTTCTTTGGGCTTAGAGTAGGAGTAGGATATTGGGACCGTTTTGTGCAAGGGTGTGGCTCGTTATGCGCTGAAACTTGACCATACAGACGAATATTTTTTAACATTTCCTTTAAACTGTACACAATTTATAAGCATTTTCTGCATAAATACGCGAAACTGAATGTTGTACAACTTTCTAAACGAAGGCAAATTAAATTTTATCATATTTATTTAGAATAAAATGCCATTTCTTTCTGTTTTGAATAGTAGTTGGATTTTGGGACAGTTTTGAGCGAGGGCGTGGCTCGTTATGCGCTAAAACTCGACCAGAGAGACGAATATTTTTTAATATTTCTTTAAAACTGCACGTAATATAAAAACATTTTCTGTTTAAATATACGAATCTGAATGCACTACCAATTTCTAAACGAAGACAATTAAAGTTTTTAGTATTTATTTAGAATAAAATTCGATTTCTTTGTGCTTAGAGTAGGAGTAGGATATTTGAACAGTTTTGAGCAAGGGCGTGGCTCGGTATGCGCTGAAACTCGACCATACAGACGAATATTTTTTAACATTTCCTTTAAACTGTGCACAATTTAATAGCATTTTCTGTTTAAATGTGCGAACCTGAATACAGTGCAACTTACCAAACGAAGAGAAATAAAGTTTTTAGTATTTATTTAGAATAAAATGCCATTTCTTTGTGCTTTGAATAGGAGTACGATTTTTGGACAGTTTTGAGCGAGGGCGTGGCTCGTTATGCGCTGAAACTCGACCATACAGACGAATATGTTTAACATTTCTTTAAAGTTGTTCACAATTTCTAGGAATTTTCTGCATAAATACGTGAAACTGAATGTAGTGCAACTATCTAAACGAAGACAAATTAAATTTTATCATATTTATTTAGAATAAAATGCCATTTCTTTGTGCTTTGAATTGTAGTTGGATTTTGGAACAGTTTTGAGCAAGGGCGTTTCTCGTTATGCGCTAAAACTCCACCAGAGAGACGAATATTTTTTCACATTTCCTTAAAACTGCACGTAATATAAAAGAAATTTCTGTTTAAATATACGAACATGAAGGCAGTAAAAATTTCTAAACAAAGACAATTAAAGTTTTTAGTATTTATTTAGAATAAAATGCGATTTCTTTGTACTTAGAGTAGGAGTACAATATTGGGACAGTTTTGAGCAAGGGCGTGGCTCGTTATGCGATGAAACTCGACC
The DNA here is from genome assembly GCA_963932465.1 of Maratus speciosus. Lineage (NCBI taxonomy): Eukaryota > Metazoa > Arthropoda > Arachnida > Araneae > Salticidae > Maratus > Maratus speciosus. Next base: position 380,162,614 of record OZ010800.1, read on the forward strand.
ATACAGACGAATATTTTTTTAACATTTCCTTTAAACTGTACACAATTTGAAAGAATTTTCTGTTTAAATGTTTGAACCTGAAAACAGTACAATTTTCTAAACGAAGACAAATAAAATTTTTAGTATTTATTTGGAATAAAATGCCATTTCTTTGTGCTTTAAATAGGAGTAGGAATTTGGGAGAGTTTTTGAGCAAGGGCGTGACTCATTATTCGCTGAAACTCGAGCATAGAGAGGAATATTTTTTAACATTTCTTTAAAAATGTACACAATTTAAAAACATTTTCTATTTAAATGCGCGGACCTGAATGCAGAACATCTTTTTAAACGATGAAAAATAAAATTTTTCGTCTTTATCTATGCTAATAAAAGAATAAATCGCTCTGTGTGTCTGTGGGCGATGGCTAGCGAAAGCTACCGACACGCAGAAGTCTGAAAATTCAGATGTGATTAGTCCAAGACAGGTCCTGATACACCTATGGCTCTTATTTTTAATTTTTTAAATGCCGGGGCTCCTGGGCCCCTTTCAGTTTCTATGCACTAAAACGTTATTAACATGCCTCTTTTCAATCGGATCTTCTTCGTTTTTGGGGTGAATTATCTTTTCAGTTTCTGCCACATTTCTACATTTCACTTAAGACCATGGCACTCTTGCAAGTGGCCCAGTACAAGGCCCCTTGAACTTTTATTGCACTAAATTGTTAATAACATGCCTCTTTTCTAACCGATCTTCTTAGTTTTTGGGGTGAATTCTTCTTTCAAATTCTGCCCCATTTCTACATTTTAGTTAACAACCTAGCACTCTGTCAAGGGGCCCAGTAAAGGGTCCCTTGAAGTTTTAGTGCACTAAATTGTTAATAACATGCCTCTTTTCTATCCGATGTTTTTTTTGTTTTGGGGGTGAATTCTACTTTCAGTTTCTACCCCATTTCTACATTTCAGTTAAAAGATACAGTACAGGGCCCCTTCAAGTTTTAGTGCACTAAATTTTTAATAAATTGCATCCTTTTTATCCGGTTTTCATTTTTGGGATACTTTGTCCATTTAGTTATACTCCCATATCTACAATACAGTTAAGACCATGGGCCTATCTATTGTCCTGTAGGGCCCCTTAAATTTTTTGTGTGTCATGCGTTTTTCACACCCTAATTTTCTCACCTTCGCAATGCGTAATTCTAAAGATGAGTCTCTAGCTCTTCTCCTTAGCCCAATACTCACATATATTTATCAGGGCCCAACGGGCCTTTTTTAAAGCAATTCCCTAATTTAATGCACATTTCTTTTAAATTATATTCTAATGATTAAGACTTACCCTATGCTTAATCTCAACTAATCGAAGATCTAAAACGCTAAGTACTAAAACGTTGTAACATGTTTTCATGTTAGGGCCTTTTCACAACTGTCAGTTGTCCCCTTTTGTGCCTCCTATTATAATTCCCTTAAAAATAGTCCGAATCATTAGCTTTTTTTTCTAGCCCAATACTCACATATATTTATCAGGGCCCTAGGGACCTTTTTAAAAGCATTTCCCTAATTTAATGCACATTTCTTTTAAATTATATTCTAATGATTAAGACTTACCCTATGCTTAATCTCAACTAATCGAAGATCTAAAACGCTAAGTACTAAAACGTTGTAACATGTTTTCATGTTAGGGCCTTTTCACAACTGTCATTTGGCCCCTTTTGGGCCTCCTATTATAATTCCCTTAAAAATAGTCCGATTCATTAGCTTTTTTTTCTAACAACATCTTAGGTTCTCGAGCTATTACATGAACGACAAAAAAATATTTCAGGCTTCAACTACCACCAGTTTTGAATATAAATCGTCTTCTTAGGGTCCTTGGTACATTTTCTTTAAAAATGATCCGATTTCCTAGCCATTTTCATTTCCATAGTTCTAGCGTACTTAGATTACATAAAAAATTACTAAAAAGTCTATTTATACCAAACTACATGCTACTTAAGTCCCATCCCCCTTGGGGCCCGGTACAAGGCCCCATGAAGATTTTGCACCATAAAATATTAAAAAATTACCTCTCTTAATCCGATCTTCATTTTTGGAACCATTTTTCCATTTAGTTATTCTCCAGTTTCTATATTACAGTTAAAATCCTGGGGCACCTTAGGCTCCTGTTCGACCCGATCCGAGGTCCCTTGAACATTTTGTGTGCTATGCATTTTTTACACCCTAATTTTCTCACCTTCTCATTGCATGATTTTAAAATTGAGTCTTGAACTCTTCCCCCTAGACCAACACCCTCATATTTTTATTGGAGCCCTAGGGCCCCTTTTTAAGAATTTGCCCCAATTTTTCGCATTTCTTTAAAATAATATTATTATGATTATTTCATAGCCTATGATTAATTTTGACTAATTGAACATCTAAAACGCTAAGTACTAAAACATTTAAACATATTTTCATGTTAGGCCCTGCTCTCATCAGTTCTGCTAACAGTTGGGCCCTTTTCGACCCATTGTTATAGCTCACGTAAAAATGGTCCGAATCACGAACTTTTTTTTCCTAACAATTTCTTCGGTTCTCCAGCAACTACGTGAACGACAAAAAAAAATTGCAGACTTCAGCTACCACCAATTTTGAATATTAATCGTCTTCATGGGGCCTTTGTTGCAGCTTCTTTAAAAACTATCCTATTCTATTGCAATTTTCTTTAACATAGATTTAGCGTCTTCCAGCTACTTTAAACCCCCTAAAAATTTTCTTATACCCAACTACATTCCAGATAAGACCCTTGCCGAAAGAGCCTGTTCATTCTTTATACCTCAGCTACCACCTTTTTCGAACATCAATCTCCTTTTTCAGCATTAACTTACGTATACTCACTACAGCCGTAAATTAAAAATCGCGTTACTTTAAAGTTAACATTAGATAAGGGAATTCATCCGTTTACTAAATATTGCGTTAATGCTAACAGTGGTTCATAAAATTTACAAGGTGAGGAGGCATCTTCCACCGCTTGGTGGCGCATTATTTCCTCGGGTTTAAGGGTTGATTTTCAACGGGATTTGCTTCCTTCAACTTAGATTACAATTCAGCTACTTTCTGTATTATGAAATTTTATCTTAGACTTTAGTTACCAACATTTTCTAACATTAATGGGGCATTCTTTTTTTTGTTTCTGTGGGCTTGATTCCTACGAGGTTTGGCTCACTCAACTTGGTTTTCTGTTCTCTCCGGCACGTGCGGGAACTTCCGGTAAATGCTGCCATATGTAGTCGGGATCTGGATTACAGGTTCGTTCGGAAAGATGTTAGATGGGAACACATTAGACACTGCAGAAGGCAATGGAGCTTCCGAAATTAGGGTCATTTAAAGGAATTTCCAAAGATATAAAATCATACAAACTTAAGTTTTGTTTATGGTTATTATTTACAAACCCCGGGTAACGCCGGCGGGTCTGCTAGTTTAGAATAAAATACAATTTCTTTGTGTTTAGCGTAGGAGTACGATTTTGGGACTGTTTCGAGTAAGAGTGTGGCTCGTTATGCGCTGAAACTCGCCCATAGAGACGAATATTTTTTAACATTTCTTTTAACTGTACGTAATTTAAGAACATTTTCTGTTTAAATATACCAACCTGAATGCAGTACAACTTTCTAAACGAAGACAAATAAAATATTATTGTATTCATTTATAATAAAATGCCATTTCTTTGTGCTTTGAATAGGAGTAGGATTTGAACAGTTTTGAGCAAGGTCGTGGCTCGTTATGTGCTGAAACTCGACCATAGAGACGAATATGTTTAACATTTCCTTAAAACTTTACACATTTGAAAAACATTTTAGGTTTAACTGTGCGAACCAGAATACAGTACAACCTACTAACGAAGACATGAAGTTTTTAGTATTTATTTAGAATAAAATGCCATTTCTTTGTGCTTAGAATAGGTTACGATTTTGGGACAGTTTCGAGCAAGGGCGTGGCTCCTTATGCGCTGAAACTCGGCCATACAGACGAATATTTTTTATCATCTCTTTAAAACTGATCATAATTTAAGACCATTTTCTGTTTAAATGTGCGAACCTGAATGCAGTACATCTTTCTAAACAAAGACAAATTAAATTTCATGATGTTTATTTATAATTAAAGACATTTCTTTATGCTTTGAATAGGAGTAGGATTTTGGGACAATTTTGAGCAAGGGCGTGGCTCGTTATGCGCTGAAACTCGACCATACAGACGAATATTTTTTAACAATTCCTTAAAACTGTACACAATTTAAAAACATTTTCTATTTCAATGCGCGAACCTGAATGCAGAACAACTTTCTAAACGAAGACAAATAACATTTTTCGTTTTTATTTAGAACAAAATACAATTTCTTTGTGTTTTGAATAGTAGTAGGATTTTGGGACAGTTTTGAGCAAAGGCGTGGCTCGTTATGCACTGAAACTCGACCATAGAGACGAATATTTTTTAACATTTCCTTAAAATTGTACACAATTAAAAAACATTTTCTGTTTAAATGTGCGAACCTGATTACAGTACAACTTTCTCAACGAAGACAAATAAAATTTTAGTATTTATTTAGAATAAAATCCCATTTCTTTTTTCTTTGAATAGGAGTAGGATTTTGGGACAGTTTTGAGCAAGGGCGTGACTGATTATTCGCTGAAACTCGACCATAGAGAGGAATATTTTATAACATTTCTTTAAAACTGTACACAATTTAAGAATATTTTCTATTTAAATGCGCGATCCTGAATGCAGAACAACTTTCAAACGAAGACAAATAAAATTTTTCGTCTTTATCTATACTAATGAAATAATAATTCGCTCTGTTTGTCTGTGTGTCTGTGTGTCTGTGGGCGATGGCTATCGGAAACTACCGCACGTAGAAGTTTGAAAATTCAGATGTGATTAGTCCAAGACAAGTTGTGATACACCTGTGGCTCTGATTTTTAATTTTTTAAGGGCCGGGGTTCTGAGCACCTTTCAGTTTTTATGCACTAAAACTAGAGATGGGAAAAACAGTTACTTTTTGTTAACAGGTTCCATCATTACACCACTAGCTTGGTAACATGTTACAATAACCTAATAATTATTTGACACCTTATCAGAGGATAAAAGTTTATTGAAATTTGCACTTTTAGGGTCTTTCTTTAAATTTAGGTCATTTTTATAGATTTTGGTTAAGTATTTGTAGGTAAACAACATTTTTTGGACTTTTGGGTAATATTTTGTTTCTTTGAAATATTAATGTCTGAAAAATGATCGAAGCTCACATTTAAAACATAGAGGTAAAACTTACAAAAAGTCAAAACAGGTTTTCGAACTTCAGCAGAGTACATAAAGACACACTAACCAGAATTATATATTTATTTAAAAAGTTTAACATTAGAGTCTATATCCAACATGATTCTTCTTTTATAATTACAGCATCCTACTTCCTTAGTCCCACCTAACATAAGTCTGAAGATAACTGTACATAAAGGAATAGTACAAAAAAAAAATTCTTTTTAATAGCTTCTAGCATTCAAAACTCTCTAGAATTTAAGATGTCCCTAATTCAAATGTCATTCAATATCTAGAATAATTCTCAATTTTTTAAGGTGAAAATTCATATATTCAAGCAAATGTATTCCTTATAAATTCATCTGCCTAATAATTAGACTATTCGATAGATATCTCACACGTATTCCTAAAATGCACGACTGTCTCTCCCTCCCTCTCTGTATATATATTTTGAGCGTTCCTTAATATGAGTGGTTACAAACATACCCCCATTTGACATTAAAAAAAGGATGTTTAAATATCTATAAAAAAAGACCAAATTAGATATTATATTATATATTATATATATTAGACCAAAATATATATATGTATATTTCTTATATATATATATATATATATATATATATATATATATATATATTGCTTACAATATTTAGTCTCACTGTTTACATATCGCTGAGACCTGTAAGAAAAGAGACGTGTCTTGCAAATTTTCATTTTGCGTTTTTTCCCCACTAACAGGTCTGTTATAAGTGCGTCTTGCTACACAAACAGTTTCATAAGTGTATCTATGCGGAAAATCACTTTATTACGCCATATGTCCATTTGTGATCACAGAAGAGTTGTGGATTGTGTGAGGAGGTAAAATTACCCAACCCTCTAAACCTCATCCTACGTCTTCATTTTTAAGGGTTTTATTCTTTTATGCAAGTTTTTATTCCAGCATGCAGAACTAAGTGCTATAATTTCATGTTACAGTAAAATTATGGAAATTGTCCTTTTGCCCAAAGCGTTATAAGTAAGCGTACAAAGTTAATGCTGGAATCTGCCGTGAATTGACACAGCTGCGCCATCTTGTGGATGGAGTGCATAACGCAATACGCGGGTTTTTAGTATGACGTCACATATGACAGAATATCTACCATCTGCGCATCTCGTGCGCATATTTTCTAAATATTTACTCACTCATGGAAGATGAACCTTATTTACCAGATTTTTTGCAAAATATTTTTGTTACAGTTTGTTTTAATGAAAATATGTGTATTTAAAAAATAGTCGCAATGTCATTTTAATTTCGGGAGAAAAATCACTAATGCTACGTAAACATTATTGCCTTTTGCCCCGAAACTAAAATGACATTGCAACTATTTTTTTAAATACACATTTTTTCATCAAAACAAGCTGTAACAAAAATATTTTGCAATAAATATGGTAAACAGAATTCATCTTCCATGAGTGACTAAATATTTGAAATTCATGATTAAAATTTTAACAGGTATTCTCTAAAATGGCTTTGTCTGCTTTTCCGTCTATAACTCTTAAATTGTAAATATCTTCAAATAGACCTGAATTTTATGCAAGCTATTCAGGGTAAAAGAAAACCATTTTTGTTAATAAAAGTTACAGGCGTAACTTTTCTTTCCGTGGTTTTTTCCACATTGGAAGAAACTTGTCCACGTTCGGTTTATGTTATTATTTATTAGAAAAAAAATGTATTTTAAAACTAATGAGCGAAATGCATGTGTTTAAATTGGTGTAATAGAGTATGTATGTATTTTAAATAAAGTTATATTTTTCAAATGACGAGTATATTTTTAAAATGATGATTTTATATTTTAAATGAAATGAATGCAACATAAACGCTGGTGATGGGGAAAATATATGACAGGTTATGAACTGCGGCCAGCTAACATAATAGTACCTTTTTTACACTCTTTATTTAATCTAACCCTGTTCATATATATATAAAAGATTTTTAAAAAATTAATCGATTTTTCACTCCCAGATATGCTAGAAACATAAAAATTATGTACATGGACGTGTTTTTGGTAGCAATACAACATTTTAGTATTTTTATAACTTGATTATAATTTACCAAATTAATTTTAGGGCATTTTTACGTTATCTAAACGCAGCTGACATAACTCCTGCTGACATGACTCCTTAAACATTCTTTATGGTTGTTACAACTGTATATAAGATACAACAATTGAATTATGTAAAAAACCACGCTCTCTAAAATATACTAGCTGGTTGTGAAATTGCAAAAGAGAAATACTTTAACCCTTTAAGCATCTTAAACGCGATTTTCAGTCATATTAATTTTTAATTCAAACGCTGCTTTAAGCATTATTTTTTATAATAATGTTAATTTTTTTCCACTGGAAAAGATAAATTAATATATAAGGTAATCAAATACAAATTCACATAACAATTAGTCTCATAGTTATTATTTTGCGAATCGTTAAACATATATATAAAAAATTGCCGGATGCTTAAAGAGTTATAAACACTAAAAAGTAGAAAATAAAATATAATATCCCCATTAAAATTCTATTGATACAAAGCACAGTTTTTTTATTTTACTTTGCTTCCTAAATTTGGTTCATATCGAAAGCAATAGGTATAATAAAAGTGGCACATAAATAAGTTCTCAGAAAAAATGAAAAAAAAATACATTTATTAAATAATGAATAACAACTGATACATTTATAGCAACTTTTTTTCTTCAAATTTCCACAACTAGTAAAACAGAACAGCAAAAATTTAATATTAATATTATAATGTGAACGAGAATAATATTTCAAAAGTAAAACTGGAAACAGTACTTAGAGCCAGATATATTTCCAGATTCAATATTTCCAGAGCATTGAGAAGTTTTTAAAACTATTTACAGATAATATAAATTTAGAAACAAAGTTAAAAACGCCAGAATATGTAAATTATGAACAGACTATTTTCGGTAGCATTTAGCATACCGTCCTCAGTGCACTATTCACTCAGTTCTGTACCTTCTTAAGTTTTGTCTATTTTTGAAGGTGGTATTCATGAAGCACCAGTCATTTTAATGATCGCAGCATATTCGGAAAATTCTATTAAGTTTCTCTGCAGGGACTCCAATTTGGATTTTTACCAGAATCTACTCAAGCCTGGCACCTGTAAAGACAAAGATGAATCAAGTTTTTTTTTTTTTTTTAATATTTAACTTTCTAAAATAAAATAAGAAAAAAATTATGTGTCATGCATAGATTATGAAGCACTTTCCAATACTACTAGAATTTTTTAATGCAATTTCATTTTTTGATAGGTTGAGAAAAATAACAGCATAACATAGTTAAAAATCAATTTTAGAAATTACAATTTTCCGCAATACATTATCGTGTAATATAGTATGTATCCTTCTAAACGTACTATAAATGTTACACACCCCATATTCAATAATGTCCTATAATAATAAGCCTCAATAACATGTACCGTACATTATGTGAAAATTCAAATAGATTTACGAAGGTTGGACAGACATACAAGCAAACCAAAGTTATAAATATTTTTCGGTAGTTTACCACTATAGGGGCCTAAGTGATTATTTAAGAAGATTGGTGCAATTTGGACTTCAGAAAGTGAAATTGGTTGTCAAATGAAATAAACAGCATGAAAACAAACCTAATGAACTTTACACACACACACACACATATATATATATATACATATATATAAACATTGTATTTATTTATGTATATTATTATTGTTTTTCTTTATATACCATTCACTTCATCTTGCATAAAAAGAGATTCTTTGTATTAAATAAATTGTATAAATATTGAGAAAAAAATTATTGTGTATATGACACATCAAATAGTTTGCAATGCAATATGTTACCAAATTTCCTTCCCTAACCAAGGCCATTTCCTCTATCTCGCCAATGCCCTATTCTGGAAAAGTACCCATTTTCCAAATATGTTGGAAAATGCTAATTAGTTGGAAGTGTTAATTAAAAAGGAAATTTTTCTCTATTTTAAATATATAAGATAGGTGCTTCTTTGTTTTACCGGGTCCCAGGTATGACTCGGCAAGTCACCAAGATTTATTGCCAATTTATAAGATGTATATGACATTATAATCATATTATATGATATATACGGCATTTCATGATATATATTATAGTCATACATGACGTACATATGTGACATAGGTATAAGTCGTATTATAATGTGCATATGACATATAAAACCTATATATTACGTATATATTGAAGTATATAAAAGATGTATGAACGTTTGGAGTATACAGGGTGATTCATAAAAGATGGGCAGAACTTTAAGGGGTTATAGTACACTTAAAGACAAATAATATTAAATAGGAGACTAAGGGTCCCAGACGTATTCCCAAGGAGATAGGGGGCATTAAAGTTTAGGGTTCGAAATTTCAAATGATTATAAAACATGGAAAAATTGATCGATTCGTTTGCGGTTTTTGCAAAAAATTTTCTTTATGCCAGTATTTTCTTGAAATAAAATTTTAAGGTTCAATTTCAAAAAATGCCGATAGGGGGCGCTTTAGACTTTGGAGTAACAAACAACTATTTTTTAACGTTATTTTTTGTATTTCTTTAAATGATTTCGAAAGCTTAGACTTAAACTTAAATTTTGATCTAAAAATCTGAGTCCTAACGAGTAGTTAAGTAGCATAAACTGAAATTTGAAATTTGAAACCCTTCTCCCCCCAGAACAAAAATCAGTTATTCCCGATCTTTGTGTCGTAGATTAGGCTCTAACTACTGTCGCGTTTTGCTAAAATTATTCTTTATGTCAGTATTTTCTTGAAAATAAATTTTAAAGAAAATTTTCAAAAAATTCCGATAGAGGGCGCTTTAGACTTTGGAGTAACGAACAACTATTTTATACCGTTATTTTTTGTGTCTCATTAAATGCTTTCTAAAGCTTAGACTTAAACTTAAATTTTCAGCTCAAAATCTGAATCGCTGAGCGTGGTTCAGTAGCGAGGGGAGGGGGTTCAAATTTCAACTTCTGAACATAGTTCAGTTTGCACTACTTAACCATGCCCAACGATTCTGTGCTGTGACACGAGGCAAAAATACAACTTTCGTCAAGGACTGCATAGTCGGAATTCACTCATAAAGGCACTGGCACAGTTGGAAACGTCGCTCATGCAAACGTTAAAGCTTCATTCCTGACGCTAGTCACCGGGTGAAGAAGGAAACAGAAAGTATGCAAATGTCAAATGGGGAAGAAGAAGAACACGTATGCAAAATTTCGACACGATTCAGGCATAAAAACCACTGAACGGTGAGTCAAGTGTAAGTCGCTGTAGTAATGAATCAGAAGATGGTGCCCTTCACGAATAAGGAAAAGGCTGAGATGCATTTAATTTACGGAGCGGCAGATGGAAATGGTGCAGAGGCACAACGAATGTACGGAGAGCGATTTCCCAACAGGCGGTTGCCTAACCGCAAAACTTTCGAACGCTTGCACAGACAGTTGTGTGAGACGGGATCATTTCTCGCTTCCCGGTCGAATGCAGGTCGTGCAAAAAAGGACGAATCAGTAGTTGTTGCAGAAGCCATTCTGGATGTAGTAGCGGCGCAGCCAAGTACAAGTACACGAACAGTGGCTAGGCAGGTGGATACCTCACAGTCCATGACTTGGAGGGTACTGAAGGATGAACATTTGCTCCCGTTTCATGTGCAACGAGTCCAGAAACTGTCTCCAGGGGATTATCCAAATCGTATTGAATTCGCCCGCTGGTTTCTGCAGCAGAACGCGCTAAATCCACATTTTGGACGAACTGTGCTTTTCACCGATGAATGTACCTTCACACGTGAAGGTACATTTAACACACACAATGCACATGTATGGGCGGATGTCAATCCACATGCTACGTATCCACATGCTCATCAGAGACGCTTTTCCATCAATGTTTGGGCAGGAATCCTCGGAGACCACCTAATCGGACCGTACCTTCTTCCTGCATGCCTCAACGGTAAAACATACCTCACATTTCTGCAACATGTGCTGCCAGACCTGTTAAACGTTGTTCCTCCACGCATCCGGCGGGTCATGTGGTTCCAGCACGATGGAGCGCCAGCCCATTACGTACGAGACATCCGCAACTATCTGGACATCACATTTCCGAACAGATGGATTGGTCGAGGTGGTCCTGTTGCGTGGCCTGCTCGCTCGCCAGATCTTTCACCCCTCGATTTCTTTTTTTGGGGACGATTGAAGGCTCTTATGTATGAGACACCCATTGAATCCCCCGAGGAACTGGTCGCCAGACTTTCCGCCGCTGTAGGGGAAGTGCTCGAAAAGCCTGATGTTTTCGCGAATGTTCGCCGTTCCATTCTTCGCCGTTGTTCTGCGTGCATAACCTCTGGTGGTCACAATTTTGAACATTTATTGTAATTACATGTTAATAAATATGCTTTGGTAACATAATCCTAATTTGTGTCTTTTTACCTCGTATCACAGCACACAATGTGTGGACATGGTAAACTGAACTGTGCTCAGGAGTAGAAATTTCAAACCCCTCTCCCCAGAAACTTAACCACGTCTAACGATTCAGATTTTGGGCTGAAAATTTAAGTCTAAGCTTTAGAAAGCATTTAATGAGACACAAAAAATAACGGTATAAAATAGTTGTTCGTTACTCCAAAGTCTAAAGCGCCCTCTATCGGAATTTTTTGAAAATTTTCTTTAAAATTTATTTTCAAGAAAATACTGACATAAAGAATAATTTTAGCAAAACGCGGCAGTAGTTAGAGCCTAATCTACAACACAAAGATCGGAAATAACTGATTTTTGTTCTGGGGGGAGAAGGGTTTCAAATTTCAAATTTCAGTTTACGCTACTTAACTACTCGTTAGGACTCAGATTTTTAGATCAAAATTTAATTTTAAGTCTAAGCTTTCGAAATCATTTAAAGAAATACAAAAAATAACGTTAAAAAATAGTTGTTTGTTACTCCAAAGTCTAAAGCGCCCCCTATCGGCATTTTTTGAAATTGAACTTTAAAATTTTATTTCAAGAAAATACTGGCATAAAGAAAATTTTTTGCAAAAACCGCAAACGAATCGACCAATTTTTCCATGTTTTATAATCATTTGAAATTTCGGACCCTAAACTTTAATGCCCCCTATCTCCTTGGGAATACGTCTGGGACCCTTAGTCTCCTATTTAATATTATTTGTCTTTAAGTGTACTATAACCCCTTAAAGTTCTGCCCATCTTTTATGAATCACCCTGTATATATATATATATATATATATATATATATATATATACATAATTTTGGCGATGATCTTCGGGAAATCGTAATTTTAACCTTGGCATAATCGTAAACGTGGACGTCGCTATTACAAAGAATTACCAACACTAATTTAATGAACCTTAAAAACATGTAAAGTAATGTTTATGGGAGTTAAAAAAGTGATTCACCGAATTCTTACCAATTGAATCAATTTTACAAAATAAATTATATAAAAAATATATAAAGCAAACAAACAGAAAATAGCGATCATTACCTATTTTAACAACTCTCTCTATTTTTTTTTATCCCACAGTAAACTGTCAAATAAAATGTTATAAGGTGAATATATTTCCACAAAAGCCCACTAAAATACGTTGCGAACTTAAAATAATAGATATTTTAATTTGCAATTTATTATATAATCGTTTGAAAAAAATAATTAAACACGTTTTTAATAGTGCCACAATTTATTAGCTAACAATTTTTAATCAAAAATTTGGGAGTCAAAACAAAAATCATAAAAAGTGTAAGGCACTTATAAAATATTTTTGCGCAATCGTGTTGCATGAAAAATACTGGCGTAAAAGATGAATGATGCTACCAATTAACTGTATTGTTGAAAAAAGAAGAAAAGCAGCGCCTATAATTTTATAGGCAACTTTGCAAAAGAGTTGTCATTAAAGGTACCGAGACGCATTCACTAAAGAATTCAAGCACAATGGGCACATTTAATACCCATATTATAATTCTTATACAGTTGAAACAATATTATTGCTAGCATTTTTTTTTTTTTTTTTTTTTTTTTTTTTTTTGCAGTAACCCCCGTATGATGCACTGAAATTGATTTCCGCATCTAAAATACGTGTAATCTGCTGTGTTTATTAAAATAATACAGCCGTTTTAAAATATCTCAAAAAAAAATCTATATATATATATATATATATGTGCGTATAAAGGAATTGTTCGTTTAATAATATATATGATTTCAGTTATTGGCAATTATTGTGTGTTTCATAAGCCTGTTTTAAATCTTTGTTTGGAGAATGTTCCGCAATCGCGTTATTTCGATAAAAGTTACTTTCAATTTCTAACCATTATTTAATTTTTATACAGTTACAGATGTATACTGTTTTCTCATTTGATGCCAATCATGGCTATCAACCCGATTTCGGAAAGTTATCCATTTTACCCCTGCGAAAAACGGGTGTAAGATAATAAATGTTTAATTGAGCATACCACGTACTATTTGTAAATATTTTATATTTCATTCCAATTTTTGAAGTTTCTTGTATACTTTGTATGCTTTCTGTAATGTTATTCACCAATGCGAAGTGCAGGTATCCCATGAAAACTATTTTTCCTGGATATGACACAATGACCGACATATTTCTAGATTTAAAAAAAAAAAAGTAATTTGTTGATTTTAGGAATTTTTTTAAAGCTGTTGTCTAAAATTCTCAAAATATTTAAAAATATAAATAATCAATTATTTTTGGTTTAATAGTACAAGAATTACTGCTTGCATTTTAAATTAAAGTGGATCCTAATGTAAAATTAAATGAGTTTTAAATGGAATGAATGAAATGTTTGTATTTTAAATATTATAAATAAAATTCGATCAAGAGAATATTCGGAAATTTATCGCCTGCGCCCGGTAAATAAAAAATATGCCTTAAAATTAATTAAATAATTTATACTTAAACTTTAAGCATAATAAAACGTTTAATTCTCATCGGAAATACACATGTGTATATATTTTTTATAACTTTATCGTATCAGGAATTGAGTTAAAAACGCTGCTACAAAATTTTATCTTTACATATAGTAACTAAATTTTATGTGAACTTGTTCATTGCATTACAAAAACATAATTAAAATAGAACGTATTAAAATTAGTGACATTTAATAATATATAGTAAATAATTTTTTTTATTTTTTATAAATGATAATAAAACACAAAACTAACCTGTTTTTTTCTTTTGGGAAGCGAAACAAATGAAATCTCTCAGTTATTTTTGCAATTTTGAAAACTGCAATAATTAGAACGCAAAGGTGGCATTTTATCAAATACTATTAGTTTATAAAAGAACCGTTTTTGTTTAAATAACTTACTTCAATTAATAAATTAAATAATGGCGAATAAATAAATGGAATTAGCTATACTTCCAACAATTAAGTAACGCAGACGACAAACAAATAAAATCACGGCTGCGCGTGCGCATAGTTATTTCATAGATATCGAACTTATAGATCACCCACAAAGGGGAAAGAAGTTAATAATCCTCTTGTAGTTCACTCCGTCCGCTGGGTGGCGTATGACCTTGATTGACGTGACCTCGCCTTTAATTTTGCGGATACCTCTCCCATTTAAGATAGGACGCTTACTTATAACGCTTTGCTTTTGCCTCTCCTGTGAAATTTAATTTTGTCGAGATGTGTCACGTCACTTTTCTTACGGGTGAGCGATACATTAAATTAACAAAATTCCTCATACTAAAATAAATATTTACTCTATGTATTCCCAAGCAATTTTTTCTACATTTAAAAGTATTTTTTGTTTTTTCTGAAACACTTCACTTTTTCATATGTGTCACTTATCGAATAATGGTGCGATGCAATCAACTGTGTATTTTGACCTATCCGATAACAACATCCAATAACATTATGGAACATAAAATAATTTAATAAAATCTTTTAAACTTAATTAGGTTTAAGGCAAAATTTGTTAATTAAAACATTCCACTTTCACGATATTTCCACTTATATGAACAAATAGCTTTTAACATACTTGACAACAGTGATTATTATTTTTTCCAAATTGATTAAAGCATTTTTAAAATTTTTACAAATGTTCTTATAAAATAAGAATCTTATTGCTTTAGTAAAATTAATTCCAAGAAAAATGTTTTTTAGCAGTCATAGTTATGACAAAAAGTGCGATAAATAAATAAATAAATAGCTTTACCGCATCCGTACCTAACATCAACAGCACATATAATTCAACAACAATCGAAAAATACTTTACCTGACCTTAAACTATCCTCAAACCACAAAAGCAAAAGAGCGATACTAGCTTACAAATTACCTCAAAATATCCCCTGGCACGCGAATCTAACTTACAAACTTAGGAAACTTTTCCTCCCCTCTCGATAACGTAAAATTCTCAGATTCTAATACTACCAGTCTATATAAACAATATATTCAAAGCAATAATGTATTTTTTTAATAATATAACTGCTTCATAGCTGTGTATTACAAAGTAACTATATTCTCTCAGAGACAAGATTAAATTTTTTTACGCATTCGACATTGAAATAACCACAAATTCATGCTGAAGCAAACATAGTAAATATTTGATGCTGACAAATAATTATTACTGATAGATACTTTTTATTCCTAAAAACAGAATGAGGAGAAAAGTTCCCAGCAGATGCATTTTGCCTAGGACGTTGGACGTCTCTATTTTTGTTAGCGGGTGTGAAAAGTGATCCAGTAATAAATGAAATGAAAATAGGTGTTCGCTTTTCTTTTCATACGTAAGACGGTGTTTAACGATAAGAGTTGACTTTTATTTTTCATACAGAGGACGGGGTTGACGTTTGTGTTTTGTTTTTTAAGCTGTAAAATTTACTTGATTCTTTTGTAATAGTGGATTTTTTTTTTCACTTTTCCTTAGAATGTTATTAAGAGCTAGGAAAAAAGATTTTGCGATTTCAGTTTCATCGCAATATAAAATTAAAATAAAGCTAATTTTTTTTTCTCTTATTTTCAGTTTTTCGCAAGGGAAATTGATAAATAGTTATAAAATTAACAGGCAGTTTCTGATACTCTGTTACTAAAAAACAAACTTTAAAGCAATAACAGTGTTTTTTTTAACTGTTATGTTAAATAATGCCCACCTCTAACTAAAACGTTAATAACATGCCTCTTTTCAATCCGATCTTCTTCGATTTTGGGGTGAATTATCCTTTCAGTTTCTGCCACATTTCTACATTTCACTTAAGACCCTGGAGCACTTGCAAGTGGCCCAGTACAGGGCCTCTTGAGCTTTTATTGCACTAAATTTTTAATAACATGCCTCTTTTCTAACCGATCTTCTTAGTTTTTGGGGTGAATTCTCCTTTCAGTTTCTGCCCCACTTCTACATTACAGTTAAGTCCCTGGCACCCTTGCAAGGGGCGCGATACAGGGACCCTTTGAGTTTAGTGCAGTAAATTGTTAATAAGATGCCTCTTTTCTATCCGATCTTTTTCGTTTATGGGGTGAATTCTCCTTTCAGTTTCTACCCCATTTCTATATTTCAGTTAAAAGACTGGCCTCCCTTGCAAGGGGGCCGGTACAGGGGCCCTTCAAGTTTTAGTGCACTAAATTTTTAATAAATTGCATCATTTTTATCCGATTTTCATTTTTGGGATACTTTGTCCATTTAGTTATACTCCCACATCTACATTACAGTTAAGACCATGGTCCTATCTAGAGTCCTGTAGGGCCCCTTAAATTTTTTGTGTGTCATGCGTTTTTCAGACCCTAATTTTCTCACCTTCGCAATGCGTAGTTCTAAAGATGAGTCTTGAACTCTTCTCCTTAGCCCAATACTCACATATATTTATCAGGGCTCTAGGGCCCTTTTTTAAGCATTTCCCTAATTTAATGCACATTTCTTTTAAATTATATTCTAATAATTAATTCGTACCCTATGCTTAATCTCAACTAATCGAAGATCTAAAACGCTAAGTACTAAAACGTTGTAACATATTTTCATGTTAGGGCCTTTTCTCAACTCTCAGTTGCCCATTTTTGGGCCCCTTATTATAATTCCCTTAAAAATAGTCCGATTCATTAGCTTTTTTTCTAACAACATCTCAGGTTCTCCAGCTATTACATGAACGACAAAAAAATATTTCAGGCTTCATCTACCAAAAATTTAGAATATAAATCGTCTTCTTAGGGCCCTTGGTACATCTTCTTAAAAATGATCCGAATTCCTAGCAATTTGCTTTTTCATAGTTCTAGCGTTCTCAGATTACATTAAAAACTACTAAAAAGTGTATTTATACCAAACTACATGCCTCTTAAGTCCCTTCACCCATGGGGCCCGGTACAAGGCCCCTTGAAGATTTTGCACCATAAAATATTAGTAAATTGCCTCTCTTAATCCGATCTTCATTTTTGGAACCATTTTTCCATTTAGTTATTCTCCAGTTTCTATTTCCAGTTAAAATCCTGGGGCATCTTAGGGTCCTGTTCGGCCCGATCCGGGGTCCCTTGAACTTTTTGTGTGCTATGCATTTTTTACACCCTAATTTTCTCACCTTCTCATTGCATGATTTTAAAATTGAGTCTTTGAATCTTCCCCCTAGACCAACACCCTCATATTTTTGTTAGAGCCCTAGGGCCCCTTTTTAAAAATTTCCCCCAATTTTTCGCATTTCTTCAAAATATTATTCTTCAGATTATTTCATACCCTATGATTAATTTTGACTAATTGAACATCTAAAACACTAAGTACTAAAACATTTAAATATATTTTCATGTTAGGCCCTGCTCTCAACTAACAGTTGGGCCCTTTTCGACCCATTGTAATAGCTCACTTAAAAATGTTCCGAATCACGAACTTTTTTTTCCCAACAACTTTTTCGGTTCTCCAGCTACTACATGTACGACAAAAAAAAAATTGCAGAATTCAGCTACCAACAATTTTGAATATTAATCGTCTTCATGGGGCCTTTGTAGCAGCTTCTTTAAAAACTATCCTATTCTATTGCAATTTTCTTTAACATAGTTTTAGCGTCTTCCAGCTACTTTAAAACCCCTAATAATTTTTCTTATACACAACTACATTCCAGTTAACACCCTGGCCCCCAGGAGCTGTTCATTCTTTATACCTCAGCTACCACCTTCTTCGAACATTAATCTCCTTTTTCAGATTTAACTTACGTCATCTCACTGCAGCCGTAAATTAAAATCGCGTTACTTTAAAAGTAGCTTTAGATAAGGGATTTCATCCTTTTATTTAATATTGTGTTAATGCTAACAGAGGTTCATAAAAATCACAAGGTGAGGAGGTATCTTCCACCGTTTTGTGGCGCATAATTTCCTCGTGTTTAAGGGTCGAATTTCAACGGGATTTGCTTCCTTCAACTTAGATTACAATTTAGCTACTTTCTGTATTATGAAACTTTATCTGAGACTTTAGTTACCAACATTTTCTAACATTAATGGCGCATTCTTTTTTTGTTTGTTTGTTTCCCACAAGGTTTGGCTCACTCAACTTGTTTTTCGATTGTCTCTGGCACGTGCGGGCACTTCCGGTAAATGCTGTCATATGTAGTGGGAATCTGGATTAAAGGTTCGTTCGGAAAGAAGTTAGATGGGAACACATTAGACACTGCAGAAGGCAATGGAGTCTCCGAAATTATGTTCATTTAAAAGAATTTCCAAAGATATAAAATCATACAAACTTAAGTTTTGTTTAAGGTTATTATTTTCAAACCCCAGGTAACGCCGAGAGTGTCTGCTAGTTTTGAATAAAATACAATTTCTTTGTGCTTAGTTTAGGAGTTCGATTTTGGGACTGTTTTGAGCAGGAGCGTGGTTCGTTATGCGCTGAAACTCGCCCAAAGAGACGAATATTTTTTATTATTTCTTTAAAACTGTACGTAATTTAAAAACATTTTCTGTTTAAATATACGAACCTGAATGCAGTACAATTTTCTAAACGAAGACAAATAAAACATTATTGTATTTATTTATAATAAAATGCCATTTCTTTGTGCTTTTAACAGGAGTAGGATTTCAACAGTTTTGAGCAAGGGCGTGGCTCGTTATGCGCTGAAACTCGACCTTAGAGACGAATATTTTTAACGATTACTTAAAACTGTACACATTTTAAAAACATTTTCTGTTTAAATGTGCGAACCAGAATACAGTACATCTTTCTAAACATAGAAAAATTAAATTTTATGGTATTTATTTATAATTAAGGCAATTACTTTGTGCTTTGAGTAGGAGTAGGATTTTGGGACAATTTTGAGCAAGGGCGTGGCTCGTTATGCGCTGAAACTCGACCATACAGACGAATATTTTTTAATATTTCTTTAAAAGTGTACACAATTTAAAAACATATTTCTATTTAAATGCGCGAACCAGAATGCAGAACAACTTTCTAAACGAAGACATAATGCTTTAGTATTTATTTAGAATTAAATGCCATTTCTTTGCGCTTAGAGTAGGTTACGATTTTGGGACCTTTTCGAGCAAGGGCGTGGCTCGTTATGCGCTGAAACTCGACCATAGAGTCGAACATATTTTAACAATTCCTTAAAACTGTACACAATTTAAAAGCATTTTCTATTTAAATGTGCGAAACTGAATGCAGTATAGCTTTCTAAAAGAAGACAAATAAAATTTTATCATATTTATTTAGAATAAAATGCCATTTCTTTGTGTTTTATATATTAGTAGGATTTTGGGCAGTTTTGATCAAGAGCGTGGCTCGTTATGCGCTGAAACTCGACTATAGAGACGAATATTTTTTAACATTTCCTTAAAATTGTACACAATTAAAAAACATTTTCTGTTTAAATGTGCGAACCTGAATACAGTACAACTTTCTAAACGAAGACAAATAAAATTTTTAGTATTTATTTAGAATAAAATGCCATTTCTTTCTTCTTTGAATAGGAGTAGGATTTTGGGACAGTTTTGAGCGAGGGCGTGACTCATTATTCGCTGAAACTCGACCATAGAAAGGAATATTTTTTAACATTTCATTAAAACTGTACACAATTCAAAAACATTTTCTATTTAAATGCAGGACCTGAATGCAGAACAACTTTCTAAACGAAGACAAATAAAACTTTGCTTCTTTATCTATACTAATGAAATAATAAATCGCTATGTTTGTCTGTGTGTCTGTGTGTCCGTGGGTGATGGCTAGCGAAAACTACTGCACGTAGAAGTCTGAAAATTCAGATTCTTGGTCTAATCATAGACCAAGACTGGTTGTGATACACCTGTGTCTCGGAATTTTAATTTTTTAAAGGTCGGGGCCCCTGGACCCCATTCAGTTTTTATGCACTAAAACGTTAATAACATGCCCCTTTTCTAACCGATCTTCTTCGTTTTTTGGGTGAAAAATACTTTGAGTTTCTGCCACATTTTTACATTTCATTTAAGACCCTGGCACCGATGGAAGGGGTGCAGTAAGACCCTCTTGAACTTTAGGTGCACTAAATTACCAATTTAGTGCATTAAATGTTAGTGCACTAAAAGTTAGTTACACTAACAAGCCTCTTTTCTAACCGTTCTCCGTCGTTTTTGGGGTGAATTCTCCTTTTAGTTTCTGTCCCATTTATACATTTTAGTTAAGACCCTGGCACCCTGTCAAAGGGCCCAGTACAGGGCCCCTTGAAGTTTTAGTGCATTAAATTGTTAATAACATGCCTCTTTTCTATCCGATCTTCTTCGTTTTTGGGGTTAATTCTCCTTTCAGTTTCTTCCCCAATTCTACATTTCAGTTAAGACCCTGGCCCTATTACAAGGGGCCCGGTACAGGGCCACTTGAAGTTTTAGTGCACTAAATTGTTAATAATTTTCTTCCTTTTTATCCGATCTTCACTTTTGGAACACTTTCTCCATCTAGTTATACTCCCGTATCTACATTCCAGTTAAGACCATGGGCCCGACTAGGGTCCTGCACGGCCCGGTCCTAGGCCCCTTAAATTTTTTGTGCGCCATGCATTTTTCCCACCCTAATTTTCTCTCCTTCGCAATGCGTAGTTCTAAAGTTGAGTCTTGAACGCTTCTCCTTGCACCAACACTCACATATATTTATCGGGGCCCTAGGGCCCTTCTTTAAACATTTCCCCAATTTTTGCATATTTCTTTTAAATTATATTCTAATGATTAATTTGTACCCTATGCCTAATCTCAACTAAACGAAGATCTAAAACGTTAAGTAATAAAAATTTTTAACATGATTTCATGTTAGGGCCTTTCTCAACCATTAGTTGGACCCCTTTGGGCCCCCTATTTTAACTCCCTTAGAAATAGTCCAATTCACTAGCTTTTTTTTCTAACAATATCTTATGTTCTCCGTAATTTCCTCACCTTCGGAGTGCGTTGTTTTAAAGTTGAGTCTTGAACTCTTCTCCGTAGACAAACACTCACATATATTTATTGGGGCCTTAGGGCCCTTTTTTAAGCATTTACCTATTTTAATGTACATTTCTTTTAAATTATATTCTAATGATTAATTCGTACCCTATGCTTAATCTCAACTAATCGAAGATCTAAAACGCTAAGTACTAAAACGTTGTAACATGTTTTCATGTTAGGGACTTTTCTCAACTATCAGTTGCCCATTTTTGGGGCCCTTATTATAATTCCCTTAAAAATAGTCCGATTCACTAGCTTTTATTTCTAACAACATCTTAGGTTCTCCAGCTATTACATGAACGACAAAAAAAAATATTTCAGTCTTCAACTACCACCAATTTTGAATATAAATCGTCTTCTTAGGGCCCTTAGTGCATCTTCTTTAAAAATGATACGAATTCCTTGCAATTTTCCTTACGACAGTTCTAGCGTACTCTGATTTCTTTAAAAACTACTAAAAAGTCTATTTATACCAAACTACATGCCACTTATGTCCCTTCGCCCTTGGGGCTCGGTACAAGGCCCATTGAAGTTTTTGCATCATAAATTATTAATAAATGGCCTCTCTTAATCCGATCTTCATTTTTGGAACCATTTTTCCATTTAGTTATTTTCCAGTTTCTATATTCCTGTTACAATTCTGGGGCACCTTAGGGTCCTGTAGATCCCGATCCGGAGTCCGTTAAAATTTTTGCGTGCTGTGCATTTTTACACCCTAATTTTCTCATTGCATGATATTAAAATATATCTTGGACTCTTCCCCCTAGACCAAAACCATCATATTTTTATTGGAGATCTATGGCCCCTTTTTTAAGAATTTACCCCAATATTTCGCATATCTTTAAAATATTATTCTTATGATTATTTCATACCCTATGATTAATTTTGACTAATTGAAAATCTAAAACGCTAACTACTAAAACATTTAAACATGTTTTCATGTTAGGGACCTGCTCTCAAATAACACTTGGGCCCTTTTCTGTCCATTGTTATAGCTCCCTTAAAAATGTTCCCAATCACGAACTTTTTTTTCCTAACAATTTCTTCCGTTCTCCAGCTACTACATGAACGACCAAAAAATTGCAGACTTCAGCTACCACCAATTTTGAATATTAATCGTCTTCATGGGGCCTTTGTTGCAGCTTCTTTAAAGACTATTCTATTCTATTGCAATTTTCTTTACATAGTTTTAGCGTCTTCCAGCTACTTTAAAACCCCTAAAAATTTTTCTTATACCCAACTACATTCTATTTAAGACCCTCGCCTCCAGGATCTTTTCATTCTTTGTACCTCAGCTACCACCTTTTTCGAACATTAATCTCCTTTTTCAGCTTTAACTTACGTCTACTCACTACAGCCGTAAATTATAAAACCGCGTTACTTTAAAGGTAACTTTAGATAAGGAATTTCATCCGTTTATTAAATATTGTGTTAATACTAGCAGTCATTCATAAAATTTACAAGGTGAGGAGGCATCTACCACCGCTTGGTGGCGCATTTTTTCCTCGGGTTTAAGGGCGCAATTTCAACGGCATTTGCTTCTTAGATTAAAATTCAGCTACTTTCTGTATTATGAAATTTTATCTTAGACTTTAGTTACCAACATTTTCTAACATTAATGGCGCATTTTTTTTTCTTTTTTTGTGTGTGTGTGTGGGCTTGATTCCTACGAGGTATGGCTCAACTTGGTTCTCGATTGTCTCCGGCACATGCGGGCACTTCCAGTAAATGTTGCCATATGTAGAGAGAAGATTACAGGTTCGTTCAGAAAGAAGTTTGATGGGAACACATTAGACACTACGGAAGGCAATGGAGCCTCCGAAATTAGGTTCATTTAAAAGAATTTCCAAAGATATAAAATTATACAAACTTTAGTTTTCATTAAGGTTATTAATTACAAACACCGGGTATTGCCGGTCGGGTCTGCTAGTTTAGAATAAAATACAATTTCTTTGTGCTTGGTGTAGGAGTACGATTTTGGGACTGTTCCGAGCAAGGGCGTGGCTCGTTATGCGCTGAAACTCGCCCAAAGAGACGAATATTTTTTAACAATTCCTTAAAACTGTACACAATTTAAAAACATTTTCTGTTTAAATGTGCGAACCAGAATACAGTACAACTTTCTAATCGAAGACAAATAAAGTTTCATGTATTCATTTAGAATAAAATGCCATTTCTTTTTGCTTATAGTAGGAGTACGATTTTGGGACAGTTTTGAGAGAGGGCGTGGCTCGTTATGCGCTGAAACTGGACCCTACAGATAAATATTTTTTAACAATTCCTTAAAACTGTACACAATTTAAAAACATTTTCTGTTTAAATGTGCGAACCAGAATACAGTACGAATTTCTAAACGACGGCAAATAAAATATTTAGTATTTATTTAGAATAAAATGCCACTTCTTTCTGCTTTAATAGGAGTCGGATTTTAACAGTTTTGATCTAGGGCGTAGCTCGTTATGCGCTGAAACTGGACCATAGAGACAATTTTTTTTTAAATTTCTTTTAAAATGTACGTAATTTAAAAACATTTTCTGTTTAAATATACGAACCTGAATGCAGTACAACTTTCTAAACGAAGACAAATAAAATATTCTCGTATTTATTTATAATAAAAGGCCATTTCTTTGTGCTTTGAATAGGAGTCGGATTTGAACAGTTTTGATCAAGGGCGTAGCTCGTTATGCGCTGAAACTGGACCATAGAGACAAATATTTTTATCATTTCCTTAAAACTGTACACAATTTAAAAACATTTTCTGTTTAAATATGCGAACCAGAATACAGTACAACTTTCTAAACGGAGACAAATAAAGTTTTTAGAATTTATTTAAAATAAAATGCCAGTTCTTTGTGCTTATAGTAGGAGTTTGATTTTGGGACAGTTTTGAGAAAGAGCGTGGCTCGTTATGCGTTGAAACTCGACCAGAGAGGCGAATATTTTTTAACATTTCCATAAAATTGTATACAATTAAAAAAACATTTTCTGTTTAAATGCGCTAACCAGAATACATTACAACTTTCTAAACGAAGACAAATAAAATATTTAGTATTTATTTAGATTAAAATGCCACTTCTTTCTGCTTAGAGCAAGAGTACGATTTTGGGACAGTTTCGAGCAAGGGCGTGGCTCATTATGCGCTGAAACTCGACCATATAGAGGAATTTTTTATAACATTTTTTTAAAAGTGTACACAATTTAAAAACATTTTCTATTTAAGCGCGCGAACCTGAATGCAGAACGATTTTCTAAACGAAGACAAATAAAATTTTTCAGTTTTATTTAGAATAAAATACAATTTCTTTGTGCTTAGTGCAGAAGTACGATTTTGTGACAGTTTTGAGCAAGGGTGTGTCTCGTTATGCGCTGAAACTCGACCATAGAGTCGAATATTTTTTAACAATTCCTTAAAACTGTACACAATTTAAAAGCATTTTCCGTTTAAATGTGCGAACTTGAATACAGTACAATTTTCTAAACGAAGACAAATAAAGTTTTATGCATTTATTTAAAATAAAATGCTATTTCTTTTTACTTATAGTAGGAGTACGATTTTGGGACATTTTTGAGCGAGAGCGTGGCTCGTTATGCGCTGATACTCGACCATACAGACGAATATTTTTTAACATTTCCTTAAAATTGTACACAAATAAAAAACATTTTCTGTTTAAATATAAGAACCTGAATGCAGTACATCTTACTAAACAACGACAAATTAAATTTTATGGTTTTTATTTATAATTAAAGCAATTTTTTGTGCTTTGAATAGGAGTAGGATTTTGGGACAATTTTGAGCAAGGGCGTGGCTCGTTATGCGCTGAAACTCGACCATACAGACGAATATTTTTTAACATTTCTTTAAAACTGTGCACAATTTAAAAACATTTTCTATTTAAATGCGCGAACCTGAATGCAGAGCAACTCTCTAAACGAAGACAAATAAAATTTTTTGTTTTTATTTAGAATAAAATACAATTTCTTTGTACTTAGTGTAGGAGTACGATATTGGGACAGTTTTGAGCAAGGGATTGTCTCGTTCTGCGCTGAAACTCGACCATAGAGACGAATATTTTTTAACAATTCCTTAAAACTGTACACAATTTAAAAACATTTTCTGTTTAAATGTGCGAACCAGAGTACAGTACAACTTTCTAAACGAAGACAAATAAAGTTTTATGCATTTATTTAAAATAAAATGCCATTTCTTTTTACTTATAGTAGGAGTACGATTTTGGGACAGTTTTGAGCGAGGGCGTGGCTCGTTATGCGCTGATACTCGACCATACAGACGAATATTTTTTAACATTTCCTTAAAATTGTACACAAATAAAAAACATTTTCTGTTTAAATGTGCGAACCTGAATACAGTACATCTTTCTAAACGAAGACAAATAAAATTTTTAGTATTTATTTAGAATAAAATGCTATTTCTTTTTGCTTTGTATAGGAGTAGTATTTTGGGACAGTTTTGAGCAAGGGCGTGTCTCGTTCTGCGCTGAAACTCGACCATAGAGACGAATATTTTTTAACAATTCCTTAAAACTGTACACAATTTAAAAACTTTTTCTGTTTAAATGTGCGAACCAGAATACTGTACAACTTTCTAATCGAAGACAAATAAAGTTTTTATTATTTATTTAGAATAAAATGCAAATTCTTTGTGCTTATAGTAAGTGTACTATTTTGGGACAGATTTGAGCAAAGGCGTGGCTCGTTATGCGCTGAAACTCTATCAAAGAGACTAATATTTTTAATATTTCCTTAAAACTGTACACAATTTGAAAACATTTTCTGTTTAGATATACGAACCTGAATGCAGTACATGTTTCTAAACAAAGACAAATTAAATTTTATGGTTTTTATTTATAATTAAAGAAAATTTTTTGTGCATTGAATAGGAGTAGGATTTTGAGACAATTTTGAGCAAGGGCGTGGCTCGTTATGCGCTGAAACTCGACCACACAGACGAATATTTTTTAACATTTCTTTAAAACTGTGCACAAATAAAAAAAATTTTCTGTTTAAATGTGCAAACCTGAATACAGTACATCTTTCTAAACGAAGACAAATAAAGTTTTTATTATTTATTTAGAATAAAATGCAAATTCTTTGTGCTTATAGTAGGTGTACTATTTTGGGACAGATTTGAGCAAAGGCGTGGCTCGTTATGCGCTGAAACTCTATCAAAGAGACTAATATTTTTAATATTTCCTTAAAACTGTACACAATTTGAAAACATTTTCTGTTTAGATATACGAACCTGAATGCAGTACATGTTTCTAAACAAAGACAAATTAAATTTTATGGTTTTTATTTATAATTAAAGAAAATTTTTTGTGCATTGAATAGGAGTAGGATTTTGAGACAATTTTGAGCAAGGGCGTGGCTCGTTATGCGCTGAAACTCGACCACACAGACGAATATTTTTTAACATTTCTTTAAAACTGTGCACAAATAAAAAAAATTTTCTGTTTAAATGTGCAAACCTGAATACAGTACATCTTTCTAAACGAAGACAAATAAAATTTTTAGTATTTATTTAGAATAAAATGCAAATTCTTTGTGCTTATAGTAGGTGTACTATTTTGGGACAGTTTTGAGCAAAGGCGTGGCTCGTTATGCGCTGAAACTCTATCAAAGAGACTAATATTTTTAATATTTCCTTAAAACTGTACACAATTTGAAAACATTTTCTGTTTAGATATACGAACCTGAATGCAGTACATGTTTCTAAACAAAGACAAATTAAATTTTATGGTTTTTATTTATAATTAAAGAAAATTTTTTGTGCATTGAATAGGAGTAGGATTTTGAGACAATATGGAGCAAGGGCGTGGCTCGTTCAGCGCTGAAACTCGACCACACAGACGAATATTTTTTAACATTTCTTTAAAACTGTGCACAATTTAAAAACATTTTCTATTTAAATGCGCGAACCTGAATGCAGAACAACTTTCTAAACTAAGACAAATAAAGTTTTATGCATTTATTTAAATAAAATGCCATTTCTTTTTACTTATAGTAGGAGTACGATTTTGGGACAGTTTTGAGCAAGGGTGTGGCTCATTATGCGCTGATACTCGACCATACAGACGAATATTTTTTAACATTTCCCTAAAATTGTACACAAATAAAAAACATTTTCTGTTTAAATGTGCGAACCTGAATACAGTACATCTTTCTAAACGAAGACAAATAAAATTTTTAGTATTTATTTAGAATAAAATGCTATTTCTTTTTGCTTTGTATAGGAGTAGTATTTTGGGACAGTTTTGAGCAAGGGCGTGTCTCGTTCTGCGCTGAAACTCGACCATAGAGACGAATATTTTTTAACAATTCCTTAAAACTGTACACAATTTAAAAACTTTTTCTGTTTAAATGTGCGAACCAGAATACTGTACAACTTTCTAATCGAAGACAAATAAAGTTTTTAGTATTTATTTAGAATAAAATTCAAATTCTTTGTGCTTATAGTAGGTGTACTATTTTGGGACAGTTTTGAGCAAAGGCGTGGCTCGTTATGCGCTGAAACTCTATCAAAGAGACTAATATTTTTCATATTTCCTTAAAACTGTACACAATTTGAAAACATTTTCTGTTTAGATATACGAACCTGAATGCAGTACATGTTTCTAAACAAAGACAAATTAAATTTTATGGTTTTTATTTATAATTAAAGAAAATTTTTTGTGCATTGAATAGGAGTAGGATTTTGAGACAATTTTGAGCAAGGGCGTGGCTCGTTATGCGCTGAAACTCGACCACACAGACGAATATTTTTTAACATTTCTTTAAAACTGTGCACAATTTAAAAACATTTTCTATTTAAATGCGCGAACCTGAATGCAGAACAACTTTCTAAACTAAGACAAATAAATTTTTTTGTTTTTATTTAGAATAAAATACAATTTCTTTGTACTTAGTGTAGGAGTACAATATTGGGACAGTTTTGAGCAAGGGAGTGTCTCGTTCTGCGCTGAAACTCGACCATAGAGACGAATATTTTTTAACAATTCCTTAAAACTGTACACAATTTAAAAACATTTTCTGTTTAAATGTGCGAACCAGAGTACAGTACAACTTTCTAAACGAAGACAAATAAAGTTTCATGCATTTATTTAAAATAAAATGCCATTTCTTTTTACTTATAGTAGGAGTACGATTTTGGGACAGTTTTGAGCGAGGGCGTGGCTCGTTATGCGCTGATACTCGACCATACAGACGAATATTTTTTAACATTTCCTTAAAATTGTACACAAATAAAAAACATTTTCTGTTTAGATATACGAACCTGAATGCAGTACATCTTTCTAAACAAAGACAAATTAAATTTTATGGTTTTTATTTATAATTAAATAAAATTTTTTGTGAATTGAATAGGAGTTGGATTTGAACAGTTTTGATCAAGGGCGTAGCTCGTTATGCGCTGAAACTGGAACATAGAGACAAATATTTTTAACGTTCCCTTAAAACTGTACACAATTTAAAAACATTTTCTGTTTAAATGTGCGAACCTGAATACAGTACAATTTTCTAAACGAAGATAAATAAAGTTTTTAGTATTTATTTAGAATAAAATGCAATTTCTTTGTGCTTATAGTAGGTGTACTATTTTGTGACAGTTTTGAGCAAGGGCGTGGCTCGTTATGCGCTGAAACTCTATCAAAGAGACTAATATTTTTAATATTTCCTTAAAACTGTACACAATTTAAAAACATTTTCTGTTTAGATATACGAACCTGAATGCAGTACATCTTTCTAAACAAAGACAAATTAAATTTTATGGTTTTTATTTATAATTAAACAATTTTTTTGTGCTTTGAATAGGAGTAGGATTTTAAGACAATTTTGAGCAAGGGCATGGCTCGTTATGCGCTGATATTCGACCATACAGACGAATATTTTTTAACATTTCCTTAAAATTGTACACAAATAAAAAACATTTTCTGTTTAAATGTGCAAACCTGAATACAGTACATCTTTCTAAACGAAGACAAATAAAATTTTTAGTATTTATTTAGAATAAAATGCTATTTCTTTTTGCTTTGTATAGGAGTAGTATTTTGGGACAGTTTTGAGCAAGGGCGTGGCTCGTTATGCTCTGAAACTCGACCATACAGACGAATATTTTTTAATATTTCTTTAAAACTGTACACAATTTAAAAACATATTTCTATTTAAATGCGCGAATCGGAATGCAGAACAACTTTCTAAACGAAGACATGATGCTTTAGTATTTATTTAGAATTAAATGCCATTTCTTTGCGCTTAGAGTAGATTACGATTTTGGGACAGTTTCGAGCAAGGGCGTGGCTCGTTATGCGCTGAAACTCGACCATAGAGACGAATATATTTTAACAATTCCTTAAAACTGTACACAATTTAAAAGCATTTTCTATTTAATTGCGCGAAACTGAATGCAGTACAGCTTTCTAAAAGAAGACAAATAAAATTTTATCATATTTATTTAGAATAAAATACCATTTCTTTGTGTTTTATATATTAGTAGGATTTTTGGCAGTTTTGAGCAAGAGCGTGGCTCGGTATGCGCTGAAACTCGACCATAGAGACGAATATTTTTTAACATTTCCTTAAAATTGTACACGATTAAAAAACATTTTCTGTTTAAATGTGCGAACCTGAATACAGTACAACTTTCTAAACGAAGACAAATAAAATTTTTAGTATTTATTTAGAATAAAATGCCATTTCTTTCTGCTTTGAATAGGAGTAGGATTTTGGGACAGTTTTGAGCGAGGGCGTGACTCATTATTCGCTGAAACTCGACCATAGAAAGGAATATTTTTTAACATTTCTTTAAAACTGTACACAATTCAAAAACATTTTCTAGTTAAATGCAGGACCTGAATGCAGAACAACTTTCTAAACGAAGACAAATAAAACTTTGCTTCTTTATCTATACTAATAAAATAATAAATCGCTATGTTTGTCTGTGTGTCTGTGTGTCCGTGGGTGATGGCTAGCGAAAACTACTGCACGTAGAAGTCTGAAAATTCAGATTCTTTGTCTAATCATAGACCAAGACTGGTTGTGATACACCTGTGTCTCGGAGTTTTAATTTTTTAAAGGTCGGGGCCCCTGGGCCCCATTCAGTTTTTATGCACTAAAACGTTAATAACATGCCCCTTTTCTAACCGATCTTCTTCGTTTTTTTGGGTGAAAAATACTTTGAGTTTCTGCCCCATTTTTACATTTCACTTAAGACCCTGGCACCGATCTAAGGGGCGCAGTAAGACCCTCTTGAACTTTAAGTGGACTAAATTACCAATTTAGTGCATTAAATGTTAATGCACTAAAAGTTAGTTGAACTAACAAGCCTCTTTTCTAACCGTTCTCCTTGGTTTTTGGGAAAGAGAAAAAAAACTGAAACTCTCCTTTTAGTTTCTGCTCCATTTATGCATTTTAGTTAAGACCCCGGCACCCTGTCAAAGGGTCCAGTACAGGGCCCCTTGAAGTTTTAGTGCATTAAATTGTTAATAACATGCCTCTTTTCTATCCGATCTTCTTCGTTTTTGGGGTTAATTCTCCTTTCCGTTTCTTCCCCAATTCTACATTTCAGTTAAGACCCTGGCCCCAATACAGGGGGCCCGGTACAGGGCCCCTTGAAGTTTTAGTGCACTAAATTGTTAATAATTTTCTTCCTTTTTATCCGATCTTCACTTTTGGAACACTTCCTCCATCTAGTTATACTCCCGTATCTACATTCCACTTAAGACCATGGGCCCGTCTAGGGTCCTGCACGGCCCGGTCCTAGGCCCCTAAAATTTTTTGTGCGCCATGCATTTTTCCCACCCTAATTTTCTCTCCTTCGCAATGCGTAGTTCTAAAGTTGAGTCTTGAACGCTTCTCCTTGCACCACTGCTCACATATATTTATCGGGGCCCTAGGGCCCTTCTTTAAGCATTTCCCCAATTTTTGCATATTTCTTTTAAATTATATTCTAATGATTAATTTGTACCCTATGCCTAATCTCAACTAAACGAAGATCTAATACGCTAAGTAATAAAAATTTCTAACATGATTTCATGTTAGGGCCTTTCTCAACTATAAGTTGGACCCCTTTGGGCCCCCTATTTTAACTCCCTTAAAAATAGTCCAATTCACTAGCTTTTTTTTCTAACAATATCTTATGTTCTCCGTAATTTCC
Organism: Maratus speciosus; assembly: GCA_963932465.1. Classification (NCBI taxonomy): domain Eukaryota; kingdom Metazoa; phylum Arthropoda; class Arachnida; order Araneae; family Salticidae; genus Maratus; species Maratus speciosus. Next base: position 380,194,463 of record OZ010800.1, read on the forward strand.
TCACCTTCGGAGTGCGTTGTTTTAAAGTTGAGTCTTGAACTCTTCTCCGTAGACAAACACTCACATATATTTATTGGGGCCTTAGGGCCCTTTTTTAAGCATTTACCTATTTTAATGTACATTTCTTTTAAATTATATTCTAATGATTAATTCGTACCCTATGCTTAATCTCAACTAATCGAAGATCTAAAACGCTAAGTACTAAAACGTTGTAACATGTTTTCATGTTAGGGACTTTTCTCAACTATCAGTTGCCCATTTTTGGGCCCCTTATTATAATTCCCTTAAAAATAGTCCGATTCACTAGCTTTTTTTTCTAACAACATCTTAGGTTCTCCAGCTATTACATGAACGACAAAAAAAAATATTTCAGTCTTCAACTACCACCAATTTTGAATATAAATCGTCTTCTTAGGGCCCTTAGTGCATCTTCTTTAAAAATGATACGAATTCCTTGCAATTTTCCTGACCACAGTTCAAGCGTACTCTGATTTCTTTAAAAACTACTAAAAAGTCTATTTATACCAAACTACATGCCACTTATGTCCCTTCGCCCTTGGGGCTCGGTACAAGGCCCATTGAAGTTTTTGCATCATAAATTATTAATAAATGGCCTCTCTTAATCCGATCTTCATTTTTGGAACCATTTTTCCATTTAGTTATTTTCCAGTTTCTATATTCCTATTACAATTCTGGGGCACCTTAGGGTCCTGTAGATCCCGATCCGGAGTCCGTTGAAATTTTTGCGTGCTGTGCATTTTTACACCCTAATTTTCTCATTGCATGATATTAAAATATATCTTGGACTCTTCCCCCTAGACCAAAACCATCATATTTTTATTGGAGCTCTATGGCCCCTTTTTTAAGAATTTACCCCAATATTTCGCATATCTTTAAAATATTATTCTTATGATTATTTCATACCCTATGATTAATTTTGACTAATTGAAAATCTAAAACGCTAACTACTAAAACATTTAAACATGTTTTCATGTTAGGGACCTGCTCTCAAATAACACTTGGGCCCTTTTCTGTCCATTGTTATAGCTCCCTTAAAAATGTTCCCAATCACGAACTTTTTTTCCTAAAAATTTCTTCCGTTCTCCAGCTACTACATGAACGACCAAAAAATTGCAGACTTCAGCTACCACCAATTTTGAATATTAATCGTCTTCATGGGGCCTTTGTTGCAGCTTCTTTAAAGACTATTCTATTCTATTGCAATTTTCTTTACATAGTTTTAGCGTCTTTCAGCTACTTTAAAACCCCTAAAAATTTTTCTTATACCCAACTACATTCCATTTAAGACCCTCGCCCCCAGGATCTTTTCATTCTTTGTACCTCAGCTACCACCTTTTTCGAACATTAATCTCCTTTTTCAGCTTTAACTTACGTCTACTCACTACAGCCGTAAATTATAAAACCGCGTTACTTTAAAGGTAACTTTAGATAAGGAATTTCATCCGTTTATTAAATATTGTGTTAATACTAGCAGTCATTCATAAAATTTACAAGGTGAGGAGGCATCTACCACCGCTTGGTGGCGCATTTTTTCCTCGGGTTTAAGGGCGCAATTTCAACGGCATTTGCTTCCTACATCTTAGATTAAAATTCAGCTACTTTCTGTATTATGAAATTTTATCTTAGACTTTAGTTACCAACATTTTCTAACATTAATGGCGCATTTTTTTTTCTTTTTTTTGTGTGTGTGTGGGCTTGATTCCTACGAGGTATGGCTCAACTTGGTTTTCGATTGTCTCCGGCACATGCGGGCACTTCCAGTAAATGTTGCCATATGTAGAGAGAAGATTACAGGTTCGTTCAGAAAGAAGTTTGATGGGAACACATTAGACACTGCGGAAGGCAATGGAGCCTCCGAAATTAGGTTCATTTAAAAGAATTTCCAAAGATATAAAATTATACAAATTTTAGTTTTCATTAAGGTTATTAAATACAAACCCCGGGTATTGCCGGTCGGGTCTGCTAGTTCAGAATAAAATACAATTTCTTTGTGCTTGGTGTAGGAGTACGACTTTGGGACTGTTCCGAGCAAGGGCGTGGCTCGTTATGCGCTGAAACTCGCCTAAAGAGACGAATATTTTTTAACATTTCCTTAAAATTGTACAGAATTTTTAAAAAATTTCTGATTAAATATACGAACTTGAGTGCAGTACAACATTCTAAACGAAGACAAATAAAATTTTTAGTATTTATTTAGAATAAAATGCAATTTCTTTGTGCTTAGAGAAGGATACGATTTTGGGACAGATTCGAGCAAGGCGTGGCTCGTTATGCCTTGCCACTCGACCGATATTGGGACAGTTTTGTGCAAGGGCGTGTCTCGTTATGCGATGAAACTCGACCATAGAGACGAATATTTTTTAACAATTCCTTAAAACTGTACACAATTTAAAAACATTTTCTGTTTAAATGTGCGAACCAGAATACAGTACAACTTTCTAATCGAAGACAAATAAAGTTTCATGTATTCATTTAGAATAAAATGACATTTCTTTTTGCTTATAGTAGGAGTACGATTTTGGGACAGTTTTGAGAGAGGGCGTGGCTCGTTATGCGCTGAAACTGGACCATACAGATAAATATTTTTTAACAATTCCTTAAAACTGTACACAATTTAAAAACATTTTCTGTTTAAATGTGCGAACCAGAATACAGTACGAATTTCAAAACGACGGCAAATAAAATATTTAGTATTTATTTAGAATAAAATGCCACTTCTTTCTGCTTTAATAGGAGTCGGATTTGAACAGTTTTGATCTAGGGCGTAGCTCGTTATGCGCTGAAACTGGACCATTGAGACAAATTTTTTTTAAATTTCTTTTAAAATGTACGTAATTTAAAAACATTTTCTGTTTAAATATACGAACCTGAATGCAGTACAACTTTCAAAACGAGGACAAATAAAATATTATCTTATTTATTTATAATAAAAGGCCATTTCTTTGTGCTTTGAATAGGAGTCGGATTTGAACAGTTTTCATCAAAGGCGTAGCTCGTTATGCGCTGAAACTGGACCATAGAGACAAATATTTTTATCATTTCCTTAAAACTGTACACAATTTAAACACATTTTCTGTTTAAATATGCGAACCAGAATACAGTACAACTTTCTAAACGGAGACAAATAAAGTTTTTAGTATTTATAATAAAATGCCATTTCTTTGTGCTTATAGTAGGAGTTTGATTTTGGGACAGTTTTGAGAAAGAGCGTGGCTCGTTATGCGTTGAAACTCGACCAGAGAGGCGAATATTTTCTAACATTTCCTTAAAATTGTATACAATTAAAAAAACATTTTCTGTTTAAATGTGCTAACCAGAATACATTACAACTTTCTAAACGAAGACAAATAAAATATTTAGTATTTATTTAGAAGAAAATGCCACTTCTTTCTGCTTAGAGCAGGAGTACGATTTTGGGAGAGTTTCGAGCAAGTTCGTGGCTCATTATGCGCTGAAACTCGACCATAGAGAGGAATATTTTATAACATTTCCTTAAAACTGTACACAATGTAAAAGCATTTTCCGTTTAAATGTGCGAACCTGAATACAGTACATCTTTCTAAACGAAGAAAAATAAAGTTTTTAGTATTTATTTAGAATAAAATGCAATTTCTTTGTGCTTATAGTAGGTGTACTCTTTTGGGACAGTTTTGAGCAAGGGCGTGGCTCGTTATGCGCTGAAACTCTATCAAAGAGACTAATATTTTTAATATTTCCTTAAAACTGTACACAATTTAAAAACATTTTCTGTTTAGATATACGAACCTGAATGCAGTACATCTTTCTAAACAAAGACAAATTAAATTTTATGGTTTTTATTTATAATTAAACAATTTTTTTGTGCTTTGAAGAGGAGTAGGATTTTGGGACAATTTTGAGCAAGGGCGTGGCTCGTTATGCGCTGATATTCGACCATACAGACGAATATTTTTTAACATTTCCTTAAAATTGTACACAAATAAAAAAAAATTTATGTTTAAATGTGCAAACCTGAATACAGTACATCTTTCTAAACGAAGACAAATAAAATTTTTAGTATTTATTTAGAATAAAATGCTATTTCTTTTTGCTTTGTATAGGAGTAGTATTTTGGGACAGTTTTGAGCAAGGGCGTGTCTCGTTCTGCGCTGAAACTCGACCATAGAGACGAATATTTTTTAACAATTCCTTAAAACTGTACACAATTTGAAAACATTTTCTGTTTAGATATACGAACCTGAATGCAGTACATCTTTCTAAACGAAGACAAATTAAATTTTATGGTTTATATTTATAATTAAAGAAAATTTTTTGTGCATTGAATAGGAGTAGGATTTTGAGACAAATTTGAGCAAGGGCGTGGCTCGTTATGCGCTGGAACTCGATCATACAGACGAATATTTTTTAACATTTCTTTAAAAATGTGCACAATTTAAAAACATTTTCTATTTAAATGCGCGAACCTGAATGCAGAACAACTTTCTAAACGAAGACAAGAAAAATTTTTTGTTTTTATTTAGAATAAAATACAATTTCTTTGTACTTAGTGTAGGAGTACGATATTGGAACAGTTTTGAGCAAGGGAGTGTCTCGTTCTGCGCTGAAACTCGACCATAGAGACGAATATTTTTTGACAATTCCTTAAAACTGTACACAATTTAAAAACATTTTCTGTTTAAATGAGCGAACCAGACTACAGTACAACTTTCTAAACGAAGACAAATAAAGTTTTATGCATTTATTTAAAATAAAATGCCATTTCTTTTTACTTATAGTAGGAGTACGATTTTGGGACAGTTTTGAGCGAGGGCGTGGCTCGTTATGCGCTGATATTCGACCATACAGACGAATATTTTTTAACATTTCCTTAAAATTGTACACAAATAAAAAACATTTTCTGTTTAAATGTGCTAACCTGAATACAGTACATCTTTCTAAACGAAGACAAATAAAATTTTTACTATTTATTTAGAATAAAATGCTATTTCTTTTTGCTTTGTATAGGAGTAGTATTTTGGGACAGTTTTGAGCAAGGGCGTGTCTCGTTCTGCGATGAAACTCGACCATAGAGACGAATATTTTTTAACAATTCCTTAAAACTGTACACAATTTGAAAACATTTTCTGTTTAAATGTGCGAACCAGAATACAGTACAACTTTCTAAACGAAGACAAATAAATTTTTTTGTTTTTATTTAGAATAAAATACAATTTCTTTGTACTTAGTGTAGAAGTACGATATTGGGAAAGTTTTGAGCAAGGGCGTGTCTCGTTCTGCGATGAAACTCGACCATGGAGACGAATGTTTTTTAACAATTCCTTAAAACTGTACACAATAGAAAAACATTTTCTGTTTAAATGTGCGAACCAGAATACAGTACAACTTTCTAAACGAAGACAAATAAAGTTTTATGCATTTATTTAAAATAAAATGCCATTTCTTTTTACTTATAGTAGGAGTACGATTTTGGGACAGTTTTGAGAGAGGGCGTGGCTCGTTATGCGTTGAAACTGGACCATACAGATGAATATTTTTTAACAATTCCTTAAAACTGTACACAATTTAAAAACATTTTCTGTTTAAATGTACGAACCAGAATACAGTACGAATTTCTAAACGACGGCAAATAAAATATTTAGTATTTATTTAGAATAAAATGCCACTTCTTTCTGCTTTAATAGGATTCGGATTTGAACAGTTTTGATCTAGGGCGTAGCTCGTTATGCGCTGAAACTGGACCATAGAGACAAATTTTTTTAAAATTTCTTTAAAACTGTACGTAATTTAAAAACTTTTTCTGTTTAAATATACAAACCTGAACGCAGTACAACTTTCTAAACGAAGACAAATAAAATATTATCGTATTTATTTATAATAAAAGGCCATTTTTTGTGCTTTGAATAGGAGTCGGATTTGAACAGTTTTGATCAAGGGCGTAGCTCGTTATGCGCTGAAACTGGACCATAGAGACAAATATTTTTATCATTTCCTTAAAACTGTACACAATTTAAAAACATTTTCTGTTTAAATGTGCGAACCAGAATACAGTAGAACTTTCTAAATGGAGACAAATAAAGTTTTTAGTATTTATTTAAAATAAAATGCCATTTCTTTGTGCTTATAGTATGAGTTTGATTTTGGGACAGTTTTGAGAAAGAGCGTGGCTCGTATGCGTTGAAACTCGACCAGAGAGGCGAATATTTTTTAACGTTTTCTTAAAATTGTATACAATTAAAAAAACATTTTCTGTTTAAATGTGCTAACCAGAATACATTACAACTTTCTAAACGAAGACAAATAAAATATTTAGTATTTATTTAGAATAAAATGCCACTTCTTTCTGCTTAGAGCAGGAGTACGATTCTGGGACAGTTTCGAGCAAGGGCGTGGCTCGTTATGCGCTGAAACTCGACCATACAGACGAATATTTTTTAACATTTCCTTAAAATTGTACACAAATAAAAAACATTTTCTGTTTAAATGTGCAAACCTGAATACAGTACATCTTTCTGAACGAAGACAAATAAAATTTTTAGTATTTATTTAGAATAAAATGCAAATTCTTTGTGCTTATAGTAGGTGTACTATTTTGGGACAGTTTTGAGCAAGGGCGTGGCTCGTTATGCGCTGAAACTCTATCAAAGAGACTAATATTTTTAATATTTCCTTAAAACTGTACACAATTTGAAAACATTTTCTGTTTAGATATACGAACCTGAATGCAGTACATGTTTCTAAACAAAGACAAATTAAATTTTATGGTTTTTATTTATAATTAAAGAAAATTTTTTGTGCATTGAATAGGAGTAGGAATTTGAGACAATTTTGAGCAAGGGCGTGGCTCGTTATGCGCTGAAACTCGACCATACAGACGAATATTTTTTAACAATTCCTTAAAACTGTACACAATTTAAAAACATTTTCTGTTTAAATGTGCGAACGAGAGTACAGTACAAATTTCTAAACGAAGACAAATAAAGTTTTATGCATTTATTTAAAATAAAATGCCATTTCTTTTTACTTATAGTAGGAGTACGATTTTGGGACAGTTTTGAGCGAGGGCGTGGCTCGTTATGCGCTGATACTCGACCATACAGACGAATATTTTTTAACATTTCCTTAAAATTGTACACAAATAAAAAACATTTTCTGTTTAGATATAGGAACCTGAATGCAGTACATCTTTCTAAACAAAGACAAATTAAATTTTATGGTTTTTATTTATAATTAAACAAATTTTTTGTGCTTTGAATAGGAGTAGGATTTTGGGACAGTTTTGAGCAAGGGCGTGTCTCGTTCTGCGCTGAAACTCGACCATAGAGACGAATATTTTTTAACAATTCCCTAAAACTGTACACAATTTGAAAACATTTTCTGTTTAAATGTGCGAACCAGAATACAGTACAACTTTCTAAACGAAGACAAATAAAATTCTTTGTTTTTATTTAGAATAAAATGCAATTTCTTTGTGCTTATAGTAGGTGTACTATTTTGGGACAGTTTTGAGCAAGGGCGTGGCTCGTTATGCGCTGAAACTGGACCATAGAGACAAATATTTTTATCATTTCCTTAAAACTGTACACAATTTAAACACATTTTCTGTTTAAATATGCGAACCAGAATACAGTACAACTTTCTAAACGGAGACAAATAAAGTTTTTAGTATTTATAATAAAATGCCATTTCTTTGTGCTTATAGTAGGAGTTTGATTTTGGGACAGTTTTGAGAAAGAGCGTGGCTCGTTATGCGTTGAAACTCGACCAGAGAGGCGAATATTTTTTAACATTTCCTTAAAATTGTATACAATTAAAAAAACATTTTCTGTTTAAATGTGCTAACCAGAATACATTACAACTTTCTAAACGAAGACAAATAAAATATTTAGTATTTATTTAGAAGAAAATGCCACTTCTTTCTGCTTAGAGCAGGAGTACGATTTTGGGAGAGTTTCGAGCAAGTTCGTGGCTCATTATGCGCTGAAACTCGACCATAGAGAGGAATATTTTATAACATTTTCTTAAAACTGTACACAATGTAAAAGCATTTTCCGTTTAAATGTGCGAACCTGAATACAGTACATCTTTCTAAACGAAGAAAAATAAAGTTTTTAGTATTTATTTAGAATAAAATGCAATTTCTTTGTGCTTATAGTAGGTGTACTCTTTTGGGACAGTTTTGAGCAAGGGCGTGGCTCGTTATGCGCTGAAACTCTATCAAAGAGACTAATATTTTTAATATTTCCTTAAAACTGTACACAATTTAAAAACATTTTCTGTTTAGATATACGAACCTGAATGCAGTACATCTTTCTAAACAAAGACAAATTAAATTTTATGGTTTTTATTTATAATTAAACAATTTTTTTGTGCTTTGAATAGGAGTAGGATTTTGGGACAATTTTGAGCAAGGGCGTGGCTCGTTATGCGCTGATATTCGACCATACAGACGAATATTTTTTAACATTTCCTTAAAATTGTACACAAATAAAAAAAAATTTCTGTTTAAATGTGCAAACCTGAATACAGTACATCTTTCTAAACGAAGACAAATAAAATTTTTAGTATTTATTTAGAATAAAATGCTATTTCTTTTTGCTTTGTATAGGAGTAGTATTTTGGGACAGTTTTGAGCAAGGGCGTGTCTCGTTCTGCGCTGAAACTCGACCATAGAGACGAATATTTTTTAACAATTCCTTAAAACTGTACACAATTTGAAAACATTTTCTGTTTAGATATACGAACCTGAATGCAGTACATCTTTCTAAACGAAGACAAATTAAATTTTATGGTTTATATTTATAATTAAAGAAAATTTTTTGTGCATTGAATAGGAGTAGGATTTTGAGACAAATTTGAGCAAGGGCGTGGCTCGTTATGCGCTGGAACTCGATCATACAGACGAATATTTTTTAACATTTCTTTAAAAATGTGCACAATTTAAAAACATTTTCTATTTAAATGCGCGAACCTGAATGCAGAACAACTTTCTAAACGAAGACAAGAAAAATTTTTTGTTTTTATTTAGAATAAAATACAATTTCTTTGTACTTAGTGTAGGAGTACGATATTGGAACAGTTTTGAGCAAGGGAGTGTCTCGTTCTGCGCTGAAACTCGACCATAGAGACGAATATTTTTTGACAATTCCTTAAAACTGTACACAATTTAAAAACATTTTCTGTTTAAATGAGCGAACCAGACTACAGTACAACTTTCTAAACGAAGACAAATAAAGTTTTATGCATTTATTTAAAATAAAATGCCATTTCTTTTTACTTATAGTAGGAGTACGATTTTGGGACAGTTTTGAGCGAGGGCGTGGCTCGTTATGCGCTGATATTCGACCATACAGACGAATATTTTTTAACATTTCCTTAAAATTGTACACAAATAAAAAACATTTTCTGTTTAAATGTGCAAACCTGAATACAGTACATCTTTCTAAACGAAGACAAATAAAATTTTTACTATTTATTTAGAATAAAATGCTATTTCTTTTTGCTTTGTATAGGAGTAGTATTTTGGGACAGTTTTGAGCAAGGGCGTGTCTCGTTCTGCGATGAAACTCGACCATAGAGACGAATATTTTTTAACAATTCCTTAAAACTGTACACAATTTGAAAACATTTTCTGTTTAAATGTGCGAACCAGAATACAGTACAACTTTCTAAACGAAGACAAATAAATTTTTTTGTTTTTATTTAGAATAAAATACAATTTCTTTGTACTTAGTGTAGAAGTACGATATTGGGAAAGTTTTGAGCAAGGGCGTGTCTCGTTCTGCGATGAAACTCGACCATGGAGACGAATGTTTTTTAACAATTCCTTAAAACTGTACACAATATAAAAACATTTTCTGTTTAAATGTGCGAACCAGAATACAGTACAACTTTCTAAACGAAGACAAATAAAGTTTTATGCATTTATTTAAAATAAAATGCCATTTCTTTTTACTTATAGTAGGAGTACGATTTTGGGACAGTTTTGAGAGAGGGCGTGGCTCGTTATGCGTTGAAACTGGACCATACAGATGAATATTTTTTAACAATTCCTTAAAACTGTACACAATTTAAAAACATTTTCTGTTTAAATGTACGAACCAGAATACAGTACGAATTTCTAAACGACAGCAAATAAAATATTTAGTATTTATTTAGAATAAAATGCCACTTCTTTCTGCTTTAATAGGATTCGGATTTGAACAGTTTTGATCTAGGGCGTAGCTCGTTATGCGCTGAAACTGGACCATAGAGACAAATTTTTTTAAAATTTCTTTAAAACTGTACGTAATTTAAAAACTTTTTCTGTTTAAATATACAAACCTGAACGCAGTACAACTTTCTAAACGAAGACAAATAAAATATTATCGTATTTATTTATAATAAAAGGCCATTTTTTGTGCTTTGAATAGGAGTCGGATTTGAACAGTTTTGATCAAGGGCGTAGCTCGTTATGCGCTGAAACTGGACCATAGAGACAAATATTTTTATCATTTCCTTAAAACTGTACACAATTTAAAAACATTTTCTGTTTAAATGTGCGAACCAGAATACAGTAGAACTTTCTAAATGGAGACAAATAAAGTTTTTAGTATTTATTTAAAATAAAATGCCATTTCTTTGTGCTTATAGTAGGAGTTTGATTTTGGGACAGTTTTGAGAAAGAGCGTGGCTCGTATGCGTTGAAACTCGACCAGAGAGGCGAATATTTTTTAACGTTTTCTTAAAATTGTATACAATTAAAAAAACATTTTCTGTTTAAATGTGCTAACCAGAATACATTACAACTTTCTAAACGAAGACAAATAAAATATTTAGTATTTATTTAGAATAAAATGCCACTTCTTTCTGCTTAGAGCAGGAGTACGATTCTGGGACAGTTTCGAGCAAGGGCGTGGCTCGTTATGCGCTGAAACTCGACCATACAGACGAATATTTTTTAACATTTCCTTAAAATTGTACACAAATAAAAAACATTTTCTGTTTAAATGTGCAAACCTGAATACAGTACATCTTTCTGAACGAAGACAAATAAAATTTTTAGTATTTATTTAGAATAAAATGCAAATTCTTTGTGCTTATAGTAGGTGTACTATTTTGGGACAGTTTTGAGCAAGGGCGTGGCTCGTTATGCGCTGAAACTCTATCAAAGAGACTAATATTTCTAATATTTCCTTAAAACTGTACACAATTTGAAAACATTTTCTGTTTAGGTATACGAACCTGAATGCAGTACATGTTTCTAAACAAAGACAAATTAAATTTTATGGTTTTTATTTATAATTAAAGAAAATTTTTTGTGCATTGAATAGGAGTAGGAATTTGAGACAATTTTGAGCAAGGGCGTGGCTCGTTATGCGCTGAAACTCGACCATACAGACGAATATTTTTTAACAATTCCTTAAAACTGTACACAATTTAAAAACATTTTCTGTTTAAATGTGCGAACGAGAGTACAGTACAAATTTCTAAACGAAGACAAATAAAGTTTTATGCATTTATTTAAAATAAAATGCCATTTCTTTTTACTTATAGTAGGAGTACGATTTTGGGACAGTTTTGAGCGAGGGCGTGGCTCGTTATGCGCTGATACTCGACCATACAGACGAATATTTTTTAACATTTCCTTAAAATTGTACACAAATAAAAAACATTTTCTGTTTAGATATACGAACCTGAATGCAGTACATCTTTCTAAACAAAGACAAATTAAATTTTATGGTTTTTATTTATAATTAAACAAATTTTTTGTGCTTTGAATAGGAGTAGGATTTTGGGACAGTTTTGAGCAAGGGCGTGTCTCGTTCTGCGCTGAAACTCGACCATAGAGACGAATATTTTTTAACAATTCCCTAAAACTGTACACAATTTGAAAACATTTTCTGTTTAAATGTGCGAACCAGAATACAGTACAACTTTCTAAACGAAGACAAATAAAATTCTTTGTTTTTATTTAGAATAAAATGCAATTTCTTTGTGCTTATAGTAGGTGTACTATTTTGGGACAGTTTTGAGCAAGGGCGTGGCTCGTTATGCGCTGAAACTCTATCAAAGAGACTAATATTTTTAATATTTCCTTAAAACTGTACACAATTTAAAAACATTTTCTGTTTACGTATACGAACCTGAATGCAGTACATCTTTCTAAACAAAGACAAATTAAATTTTATGGTTTTTATTTATAATTAAACAATTTTTTTTGTGCTTTGAATAGGAGTAGGATTTTGGGACAATTTTGAGCAAGGGCGTGGCTCGTTATGCGCTGATATTCGACCATACAGACGAATATTTTTTAACATTTCCTTAAAATTGTACACAAATAAAAAACATTTTCTGTTTAAATGTGCAAACCTGAATACAGTACATCTTTCTAAACGAAGACAAATAAAAGTTTTAGAATTTATTTAGAATAAAATGTTATTTCTTTTTGCTTTGTATAGGAGTAGTATTTTGGGACAGTTTTGAGCAAGGGCGTGTCTCGTTCTGCGCTGAAACTCGACCATAGAGACGAATATTTTTTAACAATTCCTTAAAACTGTACACAATTTGAAACCATTTTCTGTTTAGATATACGAACCTGAATGCAGTACATCTTTCTAAACAAAGACAAATTAAATTTTATGGTTTTTATTTATAATTAAAGAAAATTTTTTGTGCATTGAATAGGAGTAGGATTTTGAGACAATTTTGAGAAAGGGCGTGGCTCGTTATGCGCTGAAACTCGACCATACAGACGAATATTTTTTAACATTTCTTTAAAACTGTGCACAATTTAAAAACATTTTCTATTTAAATGCGCAAACCTGAATGCAGAAAAACTTTCTAAACGAAGACAAATAATTTTTTTTGTTTTTATTTAGAATAAAATACAATTTCTTTGTACTTAGTGTAGGAGTACGATATTGGGACAGTTTTGAGCAAGGGCGTGTCTCGTTCTGCGCTGAAACTCGACCATAGATCTTTCTGAACGAAGACAAATAAAATTTTTAGTATTTATTTAGAATAAAATGCAAATTCTTTGTGCTTATAGTAGGTGTACTATTTTGGGACAGTTTTGAGCAAGGGCGTGGCTCGTTATGCGGTGAAACTCTATCAAAGAGACTAATATTTTTAATATTTCCTTAAAACTGTACACAATTTGAAAACATTTTCTGTTTAGATATACGAACCTGAATGCAGTACATGTTTCTAAACAAAGACAAATTAAATTTTATGGTTTTTATTTATAATTAAAGAAAATTTTTTGTGCATTGAATAGGAGTAGGAATTTGAGACAATTTTGAGCAAGGGCGTGGCTCGTTATGCGCTGAAACTCGACCATAGAGACGAATATTTTTTAACAATTCCCTAAAACTGTACACAATTTGAAAACATTTTCTGTTTAAATGTGCGAACCAGAATACAGTACAACTTTCTAAACGAAGACAAATAAAATTCTTTGTTTTTATTTAGAATAAAATACAATTTCGTTGTACTTAGTGTAGAAGTATGATATTGGGAAAGTTTTGAGCAAGGGCGTGTCTCGTTCTGCGCTGAAACTCGACCATAGAGACGAATATTTTTTAACAATTCCTTAAAACTGTACACAATATAAAAACATTTTCTGTTAAAATGTGCGAACCAGAATACAGTACATCTTTCTAAACAAAGACAAATTAAATTTTATGGTTTTTATTTATAATTAAAGAAAATTTTTTGTGAATTGAATAGGAGTCGGATTTGAATAGTTTTGATCAAGGGCGTAGCTCGTTATGCGCTGAAACATGAACATAGAGACAAATATTTTTAACACTTCCTTAAAACTGTACACAATTTAAAAACATTTTCTGTTTAAATGTGCGAAACTGAATGCAGTACAATTTTCTAAACGAAGACAAATAAAGTTTTTAGTATTTATTTAGAATAAAATGCAATTTCTTTGTGCTTATAGTAGGTGTACTATTTTGGGACAGTTTTGAGCAAGGGCGTGGCTCGTTATGCGCTGAAACTCTATCAAAGAGACTAATATTTTTAATATTTCCTTAAAACTGTACACAATTTAAAAACATTTTCTGTTTACATATACGAACCTGAATGCAGTACATCTTTCTAAACAAAGACAAATTAAATTTTATGGTTTTTATTTATAATTAAACAATTTTTTGTGCTTTGAATAGGAGTAGGATTTGGGGACAATTTTGAGCAAGGGCGTGGCTCGTTATGCGCTGATATTCGACCATACAGACGAATATTTTTTAACATTTCCTTAAAATTGTACACAAATAAAAAACATTTTCTGTTTAAATGTGCAAACCTGAATACAGTACATCTTTCTAAACGAAGACAAATAAAATTTTTAGTATTTATTTAGAATAAAATGTTATTTCTTTTTGCTTTGTATAGGAGTAGTATTTTGGGACAGTTTTGAGCAAGGGCGTGTCTCGTTCTGCGCTGAAACTCGACCATAGAGACGAATATTTTTTAACAATTCCTTAAAACTGTACACAATTTGAAAACATTTTCTGTTTAGATATACGAACCTGAATGCAGTACATCTTTCTAAACAAAGACAAATTAAATTTTATGGTTTTTATTTATAATTAAAGAAAATTTTTTGTGCATTGAATAGGAGTAGGATTTTGAGACAATTTTGAGAAAGGGCGTGGCTCGTTATGCGCTGAAACTCGACCATACAGACGAATATTTTTTAACATTTCTTTAAAACTGTGCACAATTTAAAAACATTTTCTATTTAAATGCGCAAACCTGAATGCAGAAAAACTTTCTAAACGAAGACAAATAATTTTTTTTGTTTTTATTTAGAATAAAATACAATTTCTTTGTACTTAGTGTAGGAGTACGATATTGGGACAGTTTTGAGCAAGGGCGTGTCTCGTTCTGCGCTGAAACTCGACCATAGAGACGAATATTTTTTAACAATTCCTTAAAACTGTACACAATTTAAAAACATTTTCTGTTTAAATTTTCGATCCAGAGTACAGTACAACTTTCTAAACGAAGACAAATAAAGTTTTATGCATTTATTTAAAATAAAATGCCATTTCTTTTTACTTATAGTAGGAGTACGATTTTGGGACAGTTTTGAGCGAGCGCGTGGCTCGTTATGCGATGATACTCGACCATACAGACGAATATTTTTTAACATTTCCTTAAAATTGCACACAAATAAATAACATTTTCTGTTTAGATATTCGAACCTGAATGCAGTACATCTTTCTAAACAAAGACAAATTAAATTTTATGGTTTTTATTTATAATTAAACAATTTTTTTGTGCTTTGAATAGGAGTAGGATTTTGGGACAATTTTGAGCAAGGGCGTGGCTCGTTATGCGCTGATATTCGACCATACAGACGAATATCTTTTAACATTTCCTTAAAATTGTACACAAATAAAAAACTTTTTCTGTTTAAATGTGCAAACCTGAATACAGTACATCTTTCTAAACGAAGACAAATAAAATTTTTAGTATTTATTTAGAATAAAATGCTATTTCTTTTTGCTTTGTATAGGAGTAGTATTTTGGGACAGTATTGAGCAAGGGCGTGTCTCGTTCTGCGCTGAAACTCGACCATAGAGACGAAAATTTTTTTAACAATTCCTTAAAACTGTACACAATTTGAAAACATTTTCTGTTTAGATATACGAACCTGAATGCAGTACATCTTTCTAAACAAAGACAAATTAAATTTTATGGTTTTTATTTATAATTAAAGAAAATTTTTTGTGCATTGAATAGGAGTAGGATTTTCAGACAATTTTGAGCAAGGGCGTGGCTCGTTATGCGCTGAAACTCGATCATACAGACGAATATTTTTTAACATTTCTTTAAAACTGTGCAAAATTTAAAAACATTTTCTATTTAAATGCGCGAACCTGAATGCAGAACAACTTTCTAAACGAAGACAAATAAAATTTTATGCATTTATTTAAAATAAAATGCCATTTCTTTTTACTTATAATAGGAGTACGATTTTGGGACAGTTTTGAGCGAGGGCGTGGCTCGTTATGCGCTGAAACTGGACCATACAGATGAATATTTTTTAACAATTCCTTAAAACTGTACACAATTTAAAAACATTTTCTGTTTAAATGTGCGAACCAGAATACAGTACGAATTTCTAAACGACGGTAAATAAAATATTTAGTATTTATTTAGAATAAAATGCGACTTCTTTCTGCTTTAATAGGACTCGGATTTGAATAGTTTTGATCTAGGGCGTAGCTCGTTATGCGCTGAAACTGGACCATAGAGACAATTTTTTTTAAAATTTCTTTAAAACTGTACGTAATTTAAAAACATTTTCTGTTTAAATATACGAACCTGAACGCAGTACAACTTTCTAAACGAAGACAAATAAAATATTATCGTATTTATTTATAATAAAAGGCCATTTCTTTGTGCTTTGAATAGGAGTCGGATTTGAACAGTTTTGATCAAGGGCGTAGCTCGTTATGCGCAGAAACTGGACCATAGAGACAAATATTTTTATCATTTCCTTAAAACTGTACACAATTTAAAAACATTTTCTGTTTAAATGTGTGAACCAGAATACAGTACAACTTTCTAAACGGAGACAAATAAAGTTTTTGGTATTTATTTAAAATAAAATGCCATTTCTTTGTGCTTATAGTAGGAGTTTGATTTTGGGACAGTTTTGAGAAAGAGCGTGGCTCGTATGCGTTGAAACTCGACCAGAGAGGCGAATATTTTTTAACGTTTTCTTAAAATTGTATACAATTAAAAAAACATTTTCTGTTTAAATGTGCTAACCAGAATACATTACAACTTTCTAAACGAAGACAAATAAAATATTTAGTATTTATTTAGAATAAAATGCCACTTCTTTCTGCTTAGAGCAGGAGTACGATTCTGGGAGAGTTTCGAGCAAGGGCGTGGCTCGTTATGCGCTGAAACTCGACCATAGAGAGGAATATTTTATAACATTTTTTAATAAAGTGTACACAATTTAAAAACATTTTCTATTTAAGCGCGCGAACCTGAATGCAGAACGATTTTCTAAACGAAGACAAATAAAATTTTTCATTTTTATTTAGAATAAAATACAATTTCTTTGTGCTTAGTGTAGGAGTACGATATTGGGACAGTTTTGAGCAAGGGAGTGTCTCGTTCTGCGCTGAAACTCGACCATAGAGAGGAATATTTTTTAACAATTCCTTAAAACTGTACACAATTTAAAAACATTTTCTGTTTAAATGTGCGAACCAGAGTACAGTACAACTTTCTAAACGAAGACAAATAAAGTTTTATGCATTTATTTAAAATAAAATGCCATTTCTTTTTACTTAGAGTAGGAGTACGATTTTGGGACAGTTTTGAGCGAGGGCGTGTCTCGTTCTGCGCTGAAACTCGACCATAGAGACGAATATTTTTTAACTATTGCTTAAAACTGTACCCAATTTAAAAACTTTTCCTGTTTAAATGTGCGAACCAGAATACAGTACAACTTTCTAATCGAAGACAAATAAAGTTTTTAGTATTTATTTAGAATAAAATGCAAATTCTTTGTGCTTATAGTAGGTGTACTATTTTGGGACAGTTTTGAGCAAGGGCGTGGCTCGTTATGCGCTGAAACTCTATCAAAGAGACTAATATTTTTAATATTTCCTTAACACTGTACACAATTTGAAAACATTTTCTGTTTAGATATACGAACCTGAATGCAGTACATGTTTCTAAACAAAGACAAATTAAATTTTATGGTTTTTATTTATAATTAAAGAAACTTTTTTGTGCATTGAATAGGAATAGGATTTTGAGACAATTTTGAGCAAGGGCGTGGCTCGTTATGCGCTGAAAATCGACCATACACACGAATATTTTTTAACATTTCTTTAAAACTGTGCACAATTTAAAAACATTTTCTATTTAAATGCTCGAACCTGAATGCAGAACAACTTTCTAAACGAAGACAAATAAAATTTTTTGTTTTTATTTAGAATAAAATACAATTTCTTTGTACTTAGTGTAGGAGTACGATATTGGGACAGTTTTGAGCAAGGGATTGTCTCGTTCTGCGCTGAAACTCGACCATAGAGACGAATATTTTTTAACAATTCCTTAAAACTGTACACAATTTTAAAACATTTTCTGTTTAAATGTGGGAGCCAGAGTACAGTACAACTTTCTAAACGAAGACAAATAAAGTTTTATGCATTTATTTAAAATAAAATGCCATTTCTTTTTACTGATAGTAGGAGTACGATTTTGGGACAGTTTTGAGCGAGGGCGTGGCTCGTTATGCGATGATACTCGACCATACAGACGAATATCTTTTAACATTTCCTTAAAATTGTACACCAATAAAAAACTTTTTCTTGTTAGATATACGAACCTGAATGCAGTACATCTTTCTAAACAAAGACAAATTAAATTTTATGGTTTTTATTTATAATTAAAGAAAATTTTTTGTGAATTGAATAGGAGTCGGATTTGAATAGTTTTGATCAAGGGCTTAGCTCGTTATGCGCTGAAACTGGAACATAGAGACAAATATTTTTAACATTTCCTTAAAACTGTACACAATTTAAAAACATTTTCTGTTTAAATGTGCGAACCTGAATACAGTATAATTTTCTAAACGAAGACAAATAAAGTTTTTAGTATTTATTTAGAATAAAATGCAATTTCTTTGTGCTTATAGTAGGTGTACTATTTTGGGACAGTTTTTAGCAAGAGCGTGGCTCGTTATGCGCTGAAACTCTATCAAAGAAACTAATATTTTTAATATTTCCTTAAAACTGTACACAATTTAAAAACATTTTCTGTTTACATATACGAACCTGAATGCAGTACATCTTTCTAAACAAAGACAAATTAAATTTTATGGTTTTTATTTATAATTAAACAATTTTTTTGTGCTTTGAATAGGAGTAGGATTTTGGGACAATTTTGAGCAAGGGCGTGGCTCGTTATGCGCTGATATTCGACCATACAGACGAATATTTTTTAACATTTCCTTAAAATTGTACACAAATAAAAATCATTTTCTGTTTAAATGTGCAAACCTGAATACAGTACATCTTTCTGAACGAAGACAATTAAAATTTTTAGTATTTATTTAGAATAAAATGCAAATTCTTTGTGCTTATAGTAGGTGTACTATTTTGGGACAGTTTTGAGCAAGGGCGTGGCTCGTTATGCGCTGAAACTCTATCAAAGAGACTAATATTTTTAATATTTCCTTAAAACTGTACACAATTTGAAAACATTTTCTGTTTAGATATACGAACCTGAATGCAGTACATGTTTCTAAACAAAGACAAATTAAATTTTATGGTTTTTATTTATAATTAAAGAAAATTTTTTGTGCATTGAATAGGAGTAGGAATTTGAGACAATTTTGAGCAAGGGCGTGGCTCGTTATGCGCTGAAACTCGACCATACAGACGAATATTTTTTAACAATTCCTTAAAACTGTACACAATTTAAAAACATTTTCTGTTTAAATGTGCGAACGAGAGTACAGTACAAATTTCTAAACGAAGACAAATAAAGTTTTATGCATTTATTTAAAATAAAATGCCATTTCTTTTTACTTATAGTAGGAGAACGATTTTGGGACAGTTTTGAGCGAGGGCGTGGCTCGTTATGCGCTGATACTCGACCATACAGACGAATATTTTTTAACATTTCCTTAAAATTGTACACAAATAAAAAACATTTTCTGTTTAGATATACGAACCTGAATGCAGTACATCTTTCTAAACAAAGACAAATTAAATTTTATGGTTTTTATTTATAATTAAACAAATTTTTTGTGCTTTGAATAGGAGTAGGATTTTGGGACAGTTTTGAGCAAGGGCGTGTCTCGTTCTGCGCTGAAACTCGACCATAGAGACGAATATTTTTTAACAATTCCCTAAAACTGTACACAATTTGAAAACATTTTCTGTTTAAATGTGCGAACCAGAATACAGTACAACTTTCTAAACGAAGACAAATAAAATTCTTTGTTTTTATTTAGAATAAAATGCAATTTCTTTGTGCTTATAGTAGGTGTACTATTTTGGGACAGTTTTGAGCAAGGGCGTGGCTCGTTATGCGCTGAAACTCTATCAAAGAGACTAATATTTTTAATATTTCCTTAAAACTGTACACAATTTAAAAACATTTTCTGTTTACGTATACGAACCTGAATGCAGTACATCTTTCTAAACAAAGACAAATTAAATTTTATGGTTTTTATTTATAATTAAACAATTTTTTTTGTGCTTTGAATAGGAGTAGGATTTTGGGACAATTTTGAGCAAGGGCGTGGCTCGTTATGCGCTGATATTCGACCATACAGACGAATATTTTTTAACATTTCCTTAAAATTGTACACAAATAAAAAACATTTTCTGTTTAAATGTGCAAACCTGAATACAGTACATCTTTCTAAACGAAGACAAATAAAAGTTTTAGAATTTATTTAGAATAAAATGTTATTTCTTTTTGCTTTGTATAGGAGTAGTATTTTGGGACAGTTTTGAGCAAGGGCGTGTCTCGTTCTGCGCTGAAACTCGACCATAGAGACGAATATTTTTTAACAATTCCTTAAAACTGTACACAATTTGAAACCATTTTCTGTTTAGATATACGAACCTGAATGCAGTACATCTTTCTAAACAAAGACAAATTAAATTTTATGGTTTTTATTTATAATTAAAGAAAATTTTTTGTGCATTGAATAGGAGTAGGATTTTGAGACAATTTTGAGAAAGGGCGTGGCTCGTTATGCGCTGAAACTCGACCATACAGACGAATATTTTTTAACATTTCTTTAAAACTGTGCACAATTTAAAAACATTTTCTATTTAAATGCGCAAACCTGAATGCAGAAAAACTTTCTAAACGAAGACAAATAATTTTTTTTGTTTTTATTTAGAATAAAATACAATTTCTTTGTACTTAGTGTAGGAGTACGATATTGGGACAGTTTTGAGCAAGGGCGTGTCTCGTTCTGCGCTGAAACTCGACCATAGATCTTTCTGAACGAAGACAAATAAAATTTTTAGTATTTATTTAGAATAAAATGCAAATTCTTTGTGCTTATAGTAGGTGTACTATTTTGGGACAGTTTTGAGCAAGGGCGTGGCTCGTTATGCGGTGAAACTCTATCAAAGAGACTAATATTTTTAATATTTCCTTAAAACTGTACACAATTTGAAAACATTTTCTGTTTAGATATACGAACCTGAATGCAGTACATGTTTCTAAACAAAGACAAATTAAATTTTATGGTTTTTATTTATAATTAAAGAAAATTTTTTGTGCATTGAATAGGAGTAGGAATTTGAGACAATTTTGAGCAAGGGCGTGGCTCGTTATGCGCTGAAACTCGACCATAGAGACGAATATTTTTTAACAATTCCCTAAAACTGTACACAATTTGAAAACATTTTCTGTTTAAATGTGCGAACCAGAATACAGTACAACTTTCTAAACGAAGACAAATAAAATTCTTTGTTTTTATTTAGAATAAAATACAATTTCGTTGTACTTAGTGTAGAAGTATGATATTGGGAAAGTTTTGAGCAAGGGCGTGTCTCGTTCTGCGCTGAAACTCGACCATAGAGACGAATATTTTTTAACAATTCCTTAAAACTGTACACAATATAAAAACATTTTCTGTTAAAATGTGCGAACCAGAATACAGTACATCTTTCTAAACAAAGACAAATTAAATTTTATGGTTTTTATTTATAATTAAAGAAAATTTTTTGTGAATTGAATAGGAGTCGGATTTGAATAGTTTTGATCAAGGGCGTAGCTCGTTATGCGCTGAAACATGAACATAGAGACAAATATTTTTAACACTTCCTTAAAACTGTACACAATTTAAAAACATTTTCTGTTTAAATGTGCGAAACTGAATGCAGTACAATTTTCTAAACGAAGACAAATAAAGTTTTTAGTATTTATTTAGAATAAAATGCAATTTCTTTGTGCTTATAGTAGGTGTACTATTTTGGGACAGTTTTGAGCAAGGGCGTGGCTCGTTATGCGCTGAAACTCTATCAAAGAGACTAATATTTTTAATATTTCCTTAAAACTGTACACAATTTAAAAACATTTTCTGTTTACATATACGAACCTGAATGCAGTACATCTTTCTAAACAAAGACAAATTAAATTTTATGGTTTTTATTTATAATTAAACAATTTTTTGTGCTTTGAATAGGAGTAGGATTTGGGGACAATTTTGAGCAAGGGCGTGGCTCGTTATGCGCTGATATTCGACCATACAGACGAATATTTTTTAACATTTCCTTAAAATTGTACACAAATAAAAAACATTTTCTGTTTAAATGTGCAAACCTGAATACAGTACATCTTTCTAAACGAAGACAAATAAAATTTTTAGTATTTATTTAGAATAAAATGTTATTTCTTTTTGCTTTGTATAGGAGTAGTATTTTGGGACAGTTTTGAGCAAGGGCGTGTCTCGTTCTGCGCTGAAACTCGACCATAGAGACGAATATTTTTTAACAATTCCTTAAAACTGTACACAATTTGAAAACATTTTCTGTTTAGATATACGAACCTGAATGCAGTACATCTTTCTAAACAAAGACAAATTAAATTTTATGGTTTTTATTTATAATTAAAGAAAATTTTTTGTGCATTGAATAGGAGTAGGATTTTGAGACAATTTTGAGAAAGGGCGTGGCTCGTTATGCGCTGAAACTCGACCATACAGACGAATATTTTTTAACATTTCTTTAAAACTGTGCACAATTTAAAAACATTTTCTATTTAAATGCGCAAACCTGAATGCAGAAAAACTTTCTAAACGAAGACAAATAATTTTTTTTGTTTTTATTTAGAATAAAATACAATTTCTTTGTACTTAGTGTAGGAGTACGATATTGGGACAGTTTTGAGCAAGGGCGTGTCTCGTTCTGCGCTGAAACTCGACCATAGAGACGAATATTTTTTAACAATTCCTTAAAACTGTACACAATTTAAAAACATTTTCTGTTTAAATTTTCGATCCAGAGTACAGTACAACTTTCTAAACGAAGACAAATAAAGTTTTATGCATTTATTTAAAATAAAATGCCATTTCTTTTTACTTATAGTAGGAGTACGATTTTGGGACAGTTTTGAGCGAGCGCGTGGCTCGTTATGCGATGATACTCGACCATACAGACGAATATTTTTTAACATTTCCTTAAAATTGCACACAAATAAATAACATTTTCTGTTTAGATATTCGAACCTGAATGCAGTACATCTTTCCTAAACAAAGACAAATTAAATTTTATGGTTTTTATTTATAATTAAACAATTTTTTTGTGCTTTGAATAGGAGTAGGATTTTGGGACAATTTTGAGCAAGGGCGTGGCTCGTTATGCGCTGATATTCGACCATACAGACGAATATCTTTTAACATTTCCTTAAAATTGTACACAAATAAAAAACTTTTTCTGTTTAAATGTGCAAACCTGAATACAGTACATCTTTCTAAACGAAGACAAATAAAATTTTTAGTATTTATTTAGAATAAAATGCTATTTCTTTTTGCTTTGTATAGGAGTAGTATTTTGGGACAGTATTGAGCAAGGGCGTGTCTCGTTCTGCGCTGAAACTCGACCATAGAGACGAAATTTTTTTAACAATTCCTTAAAACTGTACACAATTTGAAAACATTTTCTGTTTAGATATACGAACCTGGAATGCAGTACATCTTTCTAAACAAAGACAAATTAAATTTTATGGTTTTTATTTATAATTAAAGAAAATTTTTTGTGCATTGAATAGGAGTAGGATTTTCAGACAATTTTGAGCAAGGGCGTGGCTCGTTATGCGCTGAAACTCGATCATACAGACGAATATTTTTTAACATTTCTTTAAAACTGTGCAAAATTTAAAAACATTTTCTATTTAAATGCGCGAACCTGAATGCAGAACAACTTTCTAAACGAAGACAAATAAAATTTTATGCATTTATTTAAAATAAAATGCCATTTCTTTTTACTTATAATAGGAGTACGATTTTGGGACAGTTTTGAGCGAGGGCGTGGCTCGTTATGCGCTGAAACTGGACCATACAGATGAATATTTTTTAACAATTCCTTAAAACTGTACACAATTTAAAAACATTTTCTGTTTAAATGTGCGAACCAGAATACAGTACGAATTTCTAAACGACGGTAAATAAAATATTTAGTATTTATTTAGAATAAAATGCGACTTCTTTCTGCTTTAATAGGACTCGGATTTGAATAGTTTTGATCTAGGGCGTAGCTCGTTATGCGCTGAAACTGGACCATAGAGACAATTTTTTTTAAAATTTCTTTAAAACTGTACGTAATTTAAAAACATTTTCTGTTTAAATATACGAACCTGAACGCAGTACAACTTTCTAAACGAAGACAAATAAAATATTATCGTATTTATTTATAATAAAAGGCCATTTCTTTGTGCTTTGAATAGGAGTCGGATTTGAACAGTTTTGATCAAGGGCGTAGCTCGTTATGCGCAGAAACTGGACCATAGAGACAAATATTTTTATCATTTCCTTAAAACTGTACACAATTTAAAAACATTTTCTGTTTAAATGTGTGAACCAGAATACAGTACAACTTTCTAAACGGAGACAAATAAAGTTTTTTGTATTTATTTAAAATAAAATGCCATTTCTTTGTGCTTATAGTAGGAGTTTGATTTTGGGACAGTTTTGAGAAAGAGCGTGGCTCGTATGCGTTGAAACTCGACCAGAGAGGCGAATATTTTTTAACGTTTTCTTAAAATTGTATACAATTAAAAAAACATTTTCTGTTTAAATGTGCTAACCAGAATACATTACAACTTTCTAAACGAAGACAAATAAAATATTTAGTATTTATTTAGAATAAAATGCCACTTCTTTCTGCTTAGAGCAGGAGTACGATTCTGGGAGAGTTTCGAGCAAGGGCGTGGCTCGTTATGCGCT